>VWZS01002495.1:41535-165847 GCA_013397075.1 Rhabdornis inornatus
TTCCCCTTTCCTGAAGACGGGTTCCGTTTTCTAAGAATGGCCCGGACGCGGGGAAGCGGCGCTGCACCCCTGCTCTTCCAGAGAGGGATGTGCCCGAGGCAGGAGCAGCGCCGGCATCCCCATGGCAGGGAGGGAATGGGAACGGGAGAGCGTCCAGTGCACCGGGCAGGTACCTGAGGCATCTCCCCGCAAAGGCAGGAGTAGGCGGAACCCACCGGGGCTGAGTCCCTGTTCCAACATCCCGGCTCCAACGGGAGAAGGAGCAGGAGCCGGGCAGGGAGAGGAACAGGGAGAGAAAAGAGGGCCCCGGAGAGAAAATAGGACCAGGCAGTGAAATGGGGCCAGGGAATGAAAAGGGACCAGGGTGTCAAAAGGAGACAAGGGAGAGAAAAGGGGACCAGGGAATCTAAAGGGAACCAAGGAGTGAGTTTGTCAGAACTGACACCACCAAACTTTCAAAAAATTACAACATGGGTTTGAAAGTCGGTTGAGTTCTGTTTCTTTGCTGCCTTCAGATCCTCTTTTCATCTCCTCTCTCAGGTAGAAAGACACATCCTTTTGCAAAAACCAGCTGTGGCTGGTACCATGCAGCATCAGCCTCACCACAGGGGCTGGATGGGAAACTAGGGCAAAGAAAAACTGTGGGTGCTGCAGTTCTGCGAATGTGAGCACCCCAAACTTGGGCCTGGAGGTTGGACAGCACAGCCTCAACCTCTAGATCCAACCTCCTCGAGAAAGCTTTGCTTCCCCTGTGGCACCCACTTGCTGAGGAGCAGGATGGACACAGCATCCAGCACAGCAGGAAGCAGCACTAAACACAACAAGGGAGCCCGGCATGGATTGGTTATAAAACTCCCTGCTTTCATTTTATTGCCTTTGGTAAAGCTTGGTAAATATTTCTGGGACAGGCAACTCCTCGTCTGGCTTTAATTACCTGGGCAAATTTTCCTAAGGATTATATTGACCTCAAATATGTCAACATTTATTGAGGCCGTGTTCCTGAGGCTTTTCCCATTAGGTGCTAATGGATTCTGGCTAATAGTCAAGCCGGACTGACCACCAGCAGGTGCCCTGGCCAGCTCCACGCTACCACAAATACCTGGGGAGAGAACTGGGGAGGGCAACACTGGCTTTGTGAGAGCCAAGTACAAAAATCACCATGGCTCTGATCCAAAGAGATCAGGGAACACGCTTGAGTAATTGCATTCCTGCCTATCTGCTTCTCTGGGCATGATTCACTCCACGTTGGGGCTGTAGCTACGTGTGAGACTTCAAGCAAGGGTTGATTTTGCTTGGGACTGTTCTGGCTGTCTCTCTTGGGACTCTTGGGAGGGTTTCACTTGGGACTGTTGGGATGCAGGGACCCCATAGCTTGGTGCTGCTGCGGGCTCCCAGCCAAGCTTTTCCCATCTCTCCCTTGACCATTCAGCCCCAAACCAGCCTGCAGCTGCTCCCTCCTGAGCTGTCAGCTGCACAAGCACTTCTTGGAGCCCAGATGCCTGCACTGAGCTCAGAGGACACAGAGGCAGAGACTTCCCTGCCTGACGGGGCGGTGCTCCAGTGTTGCATTTCTGTTCGTGCTCGAGAAGGGGCCAAGGTAAAACCTCAGCCAGAGGTTTGTGGTTCTTGGCCACATGCAAAACTGCGTGCTCGTTTTCACTCTCCCACGCTCGGCAGAGAGGTGAAACTTCCCCCGCTGGGACCCCCCCTGTCCCTCTCCCCCAGCATTGTCACAGCCCTGGCAGGGCACAAACAGATGCTCCTGCTGTGTCACCTGCAAGGGGAACCCTCAGGAGCAATCCTTGCCATGGAGCACAGGGATGCCTACAGGAGCTTGCTCTCAAATTCCTGGAGGTAACAGTGCCCAGGAGCTCTCAGCCCTTACTCTCTCAGCAGCACAGCTGGAGAGCTTCCTACATCCACTGCCCAACTCCAGGCTTGGGAAGAGAGGATGGATCTGGCCCTGGGATGTGCTGCCAAGTCACAGTGCTGTCCATAACATCACCCACACAAACAGCAGTGTGGATTTGTCCTTTAATCACACCCCAAAAGGGTGGTGCAGGAACAGGGTGGTGGTGGACACTCACTGCCCACAGGTTTAGGGAGAGCATGAGAGGAGAAGCACAGAAGAGATGTCCATGCACGTGCAGATCTGAGCCAACCCTCAAGTCCCCTGGGTCATGGTGCAGAGGGCAGTGCCTCAGTTCTCCTGGGAGCTCCCAGAGCCTGGAGCTGGGCAAGGGCTTAAGTGCAGTGTCCTGAGAAATTCCTGGAGGTAGCTGGGCAGGCAAAGACACAGGTCTGTGGTCAGGTTACAAGGAGCTGCCATCGTGGTTGGTAAAAGCTCTGAGCCAGCCTCGGTGAGCAGAGACGAGTCCCTGGGAGTGTCATGCTGTGAGCCAGGCATGGAGACACAGGAGCTGCGTGTGCAGGGTCCATGCTGAGCAGTGCTGAAGCCCAAGGGGCTGGACGTGGCCTGGGTAGAGGTGCTGTGTGGGAGAGCCTGTCCAGAGGCTCCTGGGCTTTTAGAATGCCTGGCACAGCTTCGTCTGTTCCTCCTGGCGCTGGCTCTGCGGGGACACAGGTTGGAGGGGTCTTTCTGCCTGGCCTCTGTGGCCAGGGGACCACTCAGCCTCCTCCTGGCAGCACCACAGGTGCCAGGGAAATGTTAGGATGGGCACAATAGGAGGGTGGCAGCACTCAGAGCACTGCCAGGCTGTGAGCACTGCCCTGAGGAGTTACCTGTATAATCTCTATACTGTTGGCAGCAGCCATCAGCCAGGACACAGGTCCCTTGGGTGCCACCTCCACATCACAGAGTGCAGGGGAGCCACTCCGGGAGGGCAGGGAGGGCGTGCAGGAGCCTGAGGCGGGGTCACTGTCCTCAAAGAACTGCAGGGGGGACAGCCCAATCTGGAAGAGCAGAAGAGGGATGGACACACAGCCCCTGTGGAGAACACCCATCCCACCGTGCAGCCTCACAGCACCCCAGGGCTCCCCAGCCAGAGCAGGACCATGCCCCCAAAACCTACCGAGTGGTAGAACTCATCAGCAGCGGGGTCGATGACCAGCAGCGTCACCTGATCCTCCCGGGCGCGGATCCTGTCCACGGTCTGCTCGTGGTCCAGCCCCTCGATGCTCTCCCCGTTCACTGCCAGCACTCGGTCCCCTTCCTTCATCCCTGCCTGCTCAGCTGGCAGCCCCGCATCCACATCCCACAGGAACTGGCCTGTGAGGGGCACAGTGAGAGGCTCGCAGAGGGAACTGCCTCTGCTGACCCCCGTGTGCAGGTGGGGACAGGTGGGGACAGGCACAGAGCTGTCACCTCTTCCCAACCCTCAGAAATGCCTTGCTCAGCTACAAACTGCCACTCTCAGCCCCCTCACCTACTCCCCCCGAGCTGCAGTTGTCCTCCTTGAGCAGGAACCCGTAGCCAGCAGGACCCTTCACCAAGTGCAGCTCCCGGACCTTGAAGGGGAGCCTGGAGGTGTCTGCCAAGGCAGCCGTGACCCGCAGGCCCCGCAGGCGATAAAACTCTTCCACGGCGCTGGATGCCACCAGCAGTGTCACCTTGTTGCCACTCTGCTTAAGCTGCATGGGAAGCACAGGATGCTCAGTGATATTCCCAGCCCCATCCCTCACCCCCCATGCCAGGATCAGGCACCTTTTTGGTGAGCTGTGTGTGGGAGTAACTCTTCACGCTGTCCCCGTTCAGCTCCAGCAGCCAGGAGCCCGGTGGCACCCCTGCTCTGTCTGCTGGCCCGTCCTGCAGCACTGACAGCTGGAAGGTGCCTTTGGTGCCTGCAGGAGGAGCAGAAGGGGCACTTGGGGGTGAGTGAGGTGCTACAGCAGGGAGGTTTGTGGTGGCAGCATCCTGCTTTACCTTCTGGACATGACACACTGAAGCCAAAGCCGCTTTTGTCCCTGGTGACGTGGCAGAGGCGCGGGCGGATGTCATCCGGCAGCATTTGGGACAGGTCCCTACCCAGGAATTTGGCTGCTTCGTAGGAGTCACCATCCAGCACTGCGAGCAGGACCTGGTTCCCACTGGCCTTGATCTTCCGCACCACCTGGAAGGACCCAGGCTGTGAGCCCTGGGCAGGCACCCCTCTGACGGGGTGGATCAGGGTCCCTGGGGTCAGCAGGGGTCATGCATCCTCTGTGCCCCTGGCTGGGGAGGACCCGGGCATAACCATGGGATGCTCCCAGCTTACCCTGAGGTGGTCCATGTGGTCCACGAAGTGGCCATTGACCTGGAGCAGCCGGTCCCCGTCCTGCAGCCCCCTGCGCTGGGCCACCCCCCCCATCTCAATCTGCCGGATGACGTGGCCAGGGCAGACCAGCTCCTCGTGCAGGCAGAAGCCGAAGGTCTCCGTGCTCTCCTTGGTCAGGAGGTAGAAGCGGGGTTCCCCCACGCTGTCACCGTCTGTGTGGGGGCACAGCCCGTGAGCAGGCTCTGCAGGGATCCTCACACAAGTTCTCCACCCCACCCTGGGCTGGGGATCTGCTCATCCCTTCTGTGTTCACCTCCTACAGGTGTGAGAGAGCTCAGGACCCCAGCAGTGCCCAGGTGCCACAACCCCGTGCAGACACAAGGACACCCTGGGAGATGAAGGCATGCATTTACCCGTGTCCTCAGTCAGGGTCAAGGCAGGGTTGTCGATCCCAACTTTGGGGTTAAATTCAAATTTTCTGAAATGATAAAGGGCAGGAGAGGCCACGTTAGTGCAGCACAGCCTTGCCCCTGCCTCCCCCAGCCTTGGGGAGCTTGTTCCTCCCAGAAAGGGCCAGCTGGGGCCTGTGCCTCCTTTTTGGGCAAAGCCAGAGGGGATTTCCCTCTTGGACCATTCCCCACATCTCTCCTGAGCCCCAGAAAGCCCCTGGTCAAGGGGAGATCAGCACTTACATGATGGACATCTTGTCTCCCTCGAGCCCTGCAGGGGGAGAGGAGAGGTCAGCACAGGAGGTGGTGGGCTGGGAGCAGACCCCACACTCTCGAGCACTCAGGGCTTGTCCACTCGCAGGCTGAGCCTGCCATGCCAGGTGAGGGGGTTTGCCAACCCACACAGCCCCCAAGCCCCTCTGCCTCTCAGCACAGGTTGTTCCTTGGCCCTGTCACCACTGTCCCCCTGCATTCCCAACAGCAGGACCTGCTGCTCAGGTCCCATGGGCACTCACTGCTGGGACCAAAGCAGGGCCAAGCAGATGAGGCTCAGTCCTGGGGGTTTACAGGGCTCTTCAGTGAGAGGTGAGAAGGTTCACCAGGACCCCAGAGAGCTGCTGGAGCCAGAAGAAGGAAACAGAGACCTTCCCCAGCACACACCCGCCCTAAACCCCCTCCACAACTCTTTGGGCACAAGGAACCCCACACCCAGGGAGAGGGGATTCCTCCTCAGCATCCCCACAAGGAGACATTTTCCTGCACGCCTCTGGCTCCTTTCCACAGGCTGCCTGGGCTCTGACATGGTCTTGCTCCATCTGCCAGCAGGGCCTGTGTGTGTAGGGAAGGGTCTCCAGAGGATTTCCCAGCACATACCTTTTGTTTGCTTCATGGCTGCAGGGATTGCCAGAGGGAGCAAGGTACAGGGTGAAGTGGCAGGGAAGTGTCCCCGCCTCTTCCAAGACGCCCCAGGTTTAATGGTTAAACAGCTCCAGTGGCCTCCCAGCCCCAGGGCACTGCCAGTTGGAGCTGGGAGCAGGGACCAGCACCCTGGGACACCCAGCTTGGGGACAACTCCTAGTGGCTTCCAGAGGGACACACAGCAGGGAGAATGACTGGTTCAACACTGGAGCAGAGGTGGGCTGCTCCAAGCCAGTGCTGTGAGATGGGGAAAGGCAGAACCCTCCACTCCAGCTGCTGGAGGGACAGCTCCACATCCCTCCCCAGGAAGTGCCCGAAGAGGAGATCAAGTCTTGGTACTAGTGTGCTTCAGTGGAAACAAAGTGGTGCACTTTAATGCTCCCAAAAGATTCACAGACAAGCCCCAATCCTTCTCCCTGCCACTGCTCTGGCCGAGGTGCAGGGGCCGGCTTTCCACACGGCCAGAAGAACAAGTCCCCTTTGCTCCTGGCCTGGTTTCCGTCCCATTCCCACACTTCAGCCTCGCCTGCAGATGAGGCTGAGCCCTACACACCCAGCACCTTTCACAGCACCATCCACACAGCATCTCCAGGTGGGTAAGGGCACAGAGAATGCACTGCTGGGCACACTCCACTGCCCCACCCCTGGCTGGTGGATGGGCAGCAGGTTAGAGGCTCCCATCCTGCAGTTTCCCCAGCATTTTCTTGACCTCGCTCTCGACTCGCAGGAACTTGGCTTTCCTCCAGGGATTGGCAGTCTGGCTGCGGCTGCTCTCCAGGTCCTGCAGCAGAAGGGCGAGGTGCTGCCGGACCCGGTCTCGGTCCCAGAAGGGCAGATTCCTCTGCACCACGCTCAGGATGTGGGACCAGTAATCAGAGACATCGGTGCCCGCCGTGAGGAAAACCAGAGCCCTGACGCCATCCCGGTCCATGCGCAGGCTGTCGAGTGCCCTCTTGCCACCCTCACTGATGTCGTTGAAGTAGAGACTGGGAAAGCAGCAGGAGACATTGGTGAGGGCTGAGGGGAAGGACAGGCAGACAGGACAGGGACGCTGCAAAAGGGCAGGGATGCGGCAGAGTGGACTCACTGCACTTTGTCCAGCGTCTCGTGCCTTTTGGCCACCTCCACCACGCGCAGGGCCGCCGTGTCCGTCAGGGAGTTGTAGCCCAGGTTGAGCTCCTGCAGGTGCTGGTTCTCAGCCAGGTGCTGGGCAATGGCCTCGGCGCCGGGGTCCCCCAGCCCGGTGTGCAGCAGGGACAGCTGGGTCAGCGAGCGGTTCTTGGCCAGCGCCTCAGCCAGGTACCGAGCGCCCTGCTCGCCCACAGGGTTATTGGCCAGCCTGTGGACACGGGAGCTCAGGGAGTGCCCAGGCATGTGCTGGGCAGCAATGGCAGTGTCATGCAGGGGCAGGGGCTGTACTCACCGCAGGCTGCTCACCACACACTTGTCATGCAGGAGCAGGTCACGAATTTCCTTGCAGGCGTCGGAGCCCAGGCTGTTGAGCTGCAGACTGGAGCAAGGCACGGGAGTGACAGGAACAAAATGGCTGTTACCTGTGAGCCTGGCAGCCCTGCCTGCTCCATTTTGCCCATCAACATCTTCCCTGGGCTCCCCAAACTAGGCCACTCCAGGTTTCCTCCCCAAAAGGGAGCACAGTGACACTGCACCGGAGCATGAGCCAGCAGAGCCAGTGCCAGCAGAAGCAGGGCAAGGGGAAGGGGATGGCGGAGTCTTCAGGGGGTGGGTGAAGGTCAGAGGAGGGATCAGGGCTCCATCAAGCCCTCCTGAGCATCTGGAGGAAGGAAGTGCGGCACAGCCCAGCTGCACAGCCCTATCCATCTGTGCTGAGCACGTCTCGCCACCACCTGGGCGGCAGGAAGACCTGCAGCTCCACAAACGTTCTGGAACGTGTGTGGGAACATCTGCACAGCCCAGACTCCCACCTCTGGGACAGCAAACTCCTCACAGAGCTAACGACACGGGAAAGCCGGGTAACTTCCCGTAGGGACTCGGTTTTGCCAGGACAGCTGGCAGCCAGCCCAGCCTGTACCAGCTGCAGGGAACTTCCCAAAAATTCCTGCGGGAGGGTGAGCTGGGACTGCAAATCCCAGCATGCAGTGGCCTAGAAAGGCTGCTCCAGGAGTGTTGCATGTTGGAAGCTGTAGTTCCCTAGGTCTGCACTGAGGATAAACATGCCTATCCTTAGCTTTTCCATACCTGGGCTCCTAAAGCATCCCCGTGATGGGCAGAGGTGAGAAAGAACCCAATTTTTGAGCAGTGCCCAAGGGCAGGAGGAGGTGGTACTCACTGGAGAGCTTTGCACCGCAGCAGGACAGGGAAGAGGGTCCTCAAGCTGCTGCTGTCCAGGTTGCAGGAGGTCAGGTTCAGCTCCTCCACCTCGTGACACGTGGTGCTCATGACAGACGCCAGCACAGAGCACTTGAGAGGGGTCATCTTGACAGAGGAGAGGTTGACAGCGCGGAGGGAGCGGATGGCCTCGGCCGTGAAGCGCTCGTTCTGGAACTCGTGCAGGAAGAACAGGTAGTCCATGAGCTCGGAGGGGGGCAGGCCCCTGCGGCCCTTCCTGATCACCGTCTTCTTCATGGCCTTGGCGATCTCAAAGGCTGCCAGGTTCTTGATGGAGCAGCCCAGCTGCTCCAGGATGGCACGGTTGCGGCGGGACAGGATCCCGCCCATGAAAATGGGGAAGAGCTCGAACACCTCATCATCCGGGGCCTCGTCGGGGTGGCGCATGGGGCCCTCCACGCCCAGGATGCTGGAGTTGATCTGGTCCAAGACATCGTCGTTGTAGTAGTCCTCCTCTTTGAACAGCTCCTGTGCCATGGTGTGGGCGATGGCATCCCTGTCCTTGCCGCTCACCCGGGAGAAGTAGCGAGGGAAGATCTTGAGAAGGTTGAAGAGCACGGGGAGGAAGCGCAGGGGCAGCACCTTGGAGATGATGTTCACCACCACAGCCACGTCTTCGCTCACCTTCCCCATGACCTCTGACAGCTCCTTCCCCACTCTCTGTGCCAGGGTTTTCTTCTCACCCAGCACCACGTACAGGGCTGCCAGGTACTCCTGCATGGCAGGGATGGTGAAGACAAAGGTGTGCTCCTTGCCCGGCTGCACACATGGGCTGAGGAAGAAGCGGAAGACGTCGCTGCGGAAAACCTCCAGTAGGTTGAGCTCGCTTTCAGTCTTCATCTCCACCTCGAAGCACTGCTGCAGGTCCTCCTCTGAGAAGCAGATCTTGCGGGACATCACCCCCTCGTAGGCCAGCTTGCCCACGGTCTTAGCCACATATTTCATCATGGAGATGTGGGTGGGGTCGGTGCTGTCCACCACCTCCCCGCTGAAGTTGAGCCTCAGGAAGCTGGTGTAGATGCCAGTCAGGGTCTGGCTGGGAGGAACCGTCCTGGTGAAGTAGAGGAAGTGCAGGGTGGTGCACACCAGCCAGCAGTAGGAAGGCAAGAAGCAGGCAGCTGTTATTTGGTTGTGGCGCTCCAAGTTCCTCGACAACATCTCCACCAGGTTCTCCTGCTCTGCTGAGCTGCGATCCTGGCTCTCCTCTCCGGAGCAGCCAGGCTGGCTGAGACGCATCTGGAAGTAGAGCTTCTGCAGGTTGGTGTCAGAGAAGCCGCAGATCTCGGCGTAGCGTTCCACGTACTTGCCGGGGATGCGGCGCACGGCCGACGGGCGCGTGGTGACAATGATGCTGGCCTGGGGACACAGGGATGGATGAGTCTGGGGCTGCTCAGCAGGGCATAACCCACAGAGAGGTGCACAAGGATCACCCCAGCCAAAGGTTGGGATTCACAAAGCTGCTGCACAAAGGGGGCTGGATCAAACGTGGCTCAGGCAGAGGGGACAGAAGAACTTTCCCCATTCCCTCCTAGACACAAATAAAGTCTAGATTTCTAGTCTTTGTTACCTTACCTGGCCTCCCCAAAGACCCCACCAATGACATGAGGCCACCTTGGCAAGTCCCTCCAGGAACAGAGGCTGCCTGCTTGCTCCCAGCAAAATAATTATCACAGCAGCCCTGTGATGCCTTCAGGGCTCACCCCCAACTTTTTCCCAGCACAAAGGAGCACAACACCAACCTCGGGCAGGAGGTATTTCCGCAGCAGATTGACCACGATGGCAGAGGGAGGCACGGGCTCGTTGGGGTCACAGCACAGCTCCGTGCCAGCCAGGCGGAAATCCAGGTTGAGGCGCTCCAGGCCATTGAGGATGAAGAGCACCTTGAGGTTGGAAGCTTCCAGCACTGGCACCACGTCCCGGAGGTGCTGGTACTTCTTGGTGATGAGGCGCCGCAGGGACACGTGGGCATGGCTGTGGGACAGGTCCTCACAGGAGAAGGGGATGACCAGCTCGAAGCGGGGCAGGCGCCCGTGGCACCAGTCCACCACCATCTTCTTGATGAGGGTGCTCTTGCCCGTGCCCACGGTGCCGTAAAGCACCACGTTCTTCACCTGCCGCCCGCAGGCATCCACGTCAAAGAGGTTGTGGAGGCTGATAACCTTTCTACAGGGCTGCTGGAGCTGGTTCTGGATGGTTAAATCAGGGGAGGGCTTCAGAATCTCCTCCAGGGAGCTCTCCCGGATCACTGGGTCCACGTGGACGGCATCTAGCGAGAAGGAAGGGCCGAACTGCCTCTCCTCATTGGGCTGGTGGCTGAACCATGCAGACAGGCTCTTCTGGTGCTTCTTGATGGCACCTGGAAGGAGGAAGGTGTTGGATACAACAAGGGTTGCTCACTGGGGCGGATTGGGCAAGCTGCCTGCCCAATCCACTGCAGAGAGGGGACAGCACACAGTTATGGGGAACCCTCACACTGCCTAGGACAGCAGCTGCCCCCACCCTGCTGTGAAGGACCCTCCCTCCAGAGCAGAGCTGCAAACTCACCAGAAAAGGCCACGTTCCTCAGCTGGGACTGACCATGGCGAGAGGAGCCAGGCTGGACAGAGCTCTCCTGGGAGTCCCCCTGGTATCGAACACAGCCCCTGCAGGAGGAGGGAGAGTGTCAGGGGAGCAGCTCCAGGGTGGGCAGATCACAAGGGAGGCTGTGGGAAGTGCTGAGAGGAGCCAGCTCACCCCTTCCTTCCCCCACACCACGGGAGAGCGCAGGACCAGAGCAGGGGCACAGCTGGGAGGTGAAGGCAGGTCAGCAAGCCATGGGCTGTGCATTCCCAGAAAACCCGTGGTGAGGCAAAGGAGGTGGGCTGGAGTCAGAGCAGGCAGGGAGGTGGGTCTGAGCGTTTTTCTAGGTGGATGCAAAGCAGTGTCCCTGGTGCCAAGGCAGCCAGCTCAGTCACCCAGGTGCTGTGACAAAGGGCCCCAGCCGTGTGACACTGTACCTGGGGAGGGAGATGCTGCTCGTGCGAAGGATTTTCCTGAGGAAACACCTGCCTGCAGGACCTGGGGGGGAGGAACAATGCACATGATCACGGATGGCCCTCTCCCCCACCCAGCCCACTGGCTTCACACCTTGCTAAGGTGCCCCACATCCCTGCCTAGCTGGGGAGGGATGTCCCTGGGGACAGGGCTGAGTGCCAGAGGCACAGAGCCCAGCTCACCTGGCATGGCAGCAGCACACACGGACACACCGCGGGTCCCCCTGCTCCCTGCCAGGGACCGTGCCAGCTGTGCCCAGCTGCCCCAGGGCAGACAGCTCTGGCACTGCATGGCCCGGGACATCCTGCACCTGAAAGACAAGGGGAGGTGTGTGAGGGGCTGCGGGGTGCTCAGCAGAGCACAGGGGGCTGTGGGGATGTGCTGCAGCAGAGCCCTGCCCGGCCTCACCTGACCCAGCGTGGTCCAGTCCAGCAGAACCGGCTGTGCTGGTGCTGACTCAGGCTCAGCAGGGTGATCCTCCAGGAGCACGGGTGCTGCTCACAGCCCCCAACATCCTGGGAAACTGAGGCACGGGGGGAGAAAGAGAAAAATATAAGAAAAAGATATAAGAGAAAGATACAAGAGAAAGATATAACAGAAAGATATAACAGAAAGATACAAGCAAACCCCAGCAGAGAGAAAAGGACAAGCAGGGTGTGACAGCTCGCTCACTCACACCTCCCACAAACTACGCTGTTTACAGTCCCTTTTTATATCATCCAGATAGAGAAACTGAGGCACAGGGACGAGGGCAGAGGAGCTGACCTTGAACACGGGTGTTCCAACCTTTGCAGCACACAAACCCCACTGTGTCCATGACGGGCTCGCAGCCCCTTCCCAGCCCTTCTGCCGAGCCGGGGGCTCTGTGCTGCCATCCTGCTGCAGAACCCTTTGGGGACCCCTCTCGGGACCCCCGCGGCACTGGTGCCCTCGCTCGCTGTGCCCTCCCAGCTCCCCGCTCCATGGAGAGGCCGTGGGGTGCGGGGACAGGAGCCCGGGGCAGCGGCGGAGCTGCCACCGAGCGAGGCGACAGCGACCGCGATAGCGACAGCGACAGCGGCGGGGTTACCTCGAACAACACGATTCCAGCCGGGAAAGCCGAGCTGCCTGTGCTCGATCTGCCGGGCTCACGGGGCACAGCCCGGAGCTGCCCATCCGCCTCCTGCCGTGCCTGTCCCGGGCACGGCTCGGCTGCGGAGGCGGCTGCTCTGCAGGCAGAACTTCCTGCAACGCCATCCTGCCCTGTCCCGCCCCGCGGCCGGCCCTGCCAGCTCCCCGAGCAGGATGGGAGAGCGGCTGGAGGCCGGGAGGAACACCCGCGCCCTCCCGAACACGCAGGGGATTGGGGCAGATGCGGTTTTACCAAATGTGCTGCGAGGCGGGGATGTCGTGCGGACACATCTGGCGGCTCTGCATCCCCAGCTGCTGCCCGGCTGTGCAACTGGAGGCGGCAAGGACGAGCTCTGCTCTGGAGAGAATCCCTCCCCAGCGGGAGCAGGCTGGGTGTGCCTGGTAAACACACGTCATCACACACAAACACACACACCTGTACCTGTCCGCACACCTGTACCTGCCCTCTCGCTGCTGCACATCTGCTCTGGCCACCCAGCAAGGGACAGCTGTGTCACTGCAGCCACACGCACTCTTCTCAGTCCCTGGATGCCGTCCCGGGAAGTGCCAGCCCACCCAGGGGTGCTGCCACTGAGATAAGGCTGCCAAGCCATATTTGCACCCCAAATTCAACACCCTCCATCACGCCCTCGAGCCTCTCAGGGAAGGGAGATACTCAGGCAGTACACTATAAATATAAGTTTTATTGATGTGTGAAATCCAACAAGTACAGCTGGCATCTCGGAAACACCGACACAAACCACAACATCTCCTCCTGCCCAACAGCTCCCGGGACCCTCTGGGCACTGGTGAGTGCCAGCAGCAAGCTGGCACCTGGCACCCCGTCCCTGCGGGGCACTTACCTGCTTGTGCAGCCCAGCCTGGAGCCCAGGGCCTCACGTCCACCCTGCCTGGTTCCTGCCAGGCTGCACCCGTGGGCAGCAGTGCCCTGGTCCTGCTTCACAGCCTCCTCCCAGCAAGGCAGAAAGACCTGGGCAAATGCCACCTGGAGCAGCTGCCACAACAGCTGTCTCCCTCAGCCTCTGAGCTGTTACCTGCATCCTATTTTGGCAAGCTGTCACAGGGAGAAAGCAGCTCACACCTGTGCTCTTGTGGAAATGTGGGTTTCAATGCCTGCGCTTCTCTGCACGGTGCCACCCTGGATCACACGTGCCCCTCACTGTCCAGCCTGCTCTGCACATGTGGACACGGTGAGGGCTGGAAAACCACAGGGTCCAGCGTGGCAGGGACACACAGAGAGCCCAGGCAGCCACAGGCTGCCCGTGGCAGAGGGACAGGACAAACGGTGTCCACACACAGTGAGAAGGAAACACTGTTTTATTGCCTGATTTGGGAGAGGGTTAACCCTGGGAGAAGCCCCATCCCCTCCCTGTTCTAGCCCAGTCTCCCCTCCAGCAAACCCCAGCCAGGTGATGAAGCATTTGCTCTTCTTGTGCGTGTGACAAAGGTGGCCTGGACATGCAAAGAGGTGAGTGGCCATAGCCCTGCCTGCCTGCCATCACAGCCCCCATGAGAGGCAGAACCTGATCCAGCCATGGGCCAAAGGAGCTGCAGCAGTTTTGAGGCTCCACCGGTGTTCCCAGGAAGCCAGAGCCACAGCTTGAACCCCACCCTCATCCACTCAAAGTGCATCACAAGGGAAGGCAGGGGCAGGAGAGGAGGTGTGGGGGAAGAAGCCTGCTCTCCTCCATCACACTCCTCGTGATTATCCAGACGCGTTCTCTCATGGGATTCCTGCAGCCAGAAGCACTCGCAGCTCTGCTTCCCTGCTCTGATAAAGTGCATCCTTGCTGCTTCCCTAAGGGCCCCCTGGAGCAGGATGGATGCACCCTGTCCTTCTGCCATGTCTGGGCAGGGAAAACCCCTCCTGCCTCGCTCCTGCAGGGCAGGGACCACCCAGACAATAAACCCCGGGGTGCTCAGCCCAGCCACGCCAGCCTGGGGGCTCAGTGCAAACATGCTCCTTGCATTTCCCTGCACCTTCCATCACCTCTGGGACTGTCCTTGAGGAGAGGGAAAGGACAGTGGCACCTTGGCTCAGTTCCTCAGGCAGCACCAAGGGGGCCTTTGCCCTGTGCCACATCCCTCACTCATCAGCCCCTTCATACCAACACATTAACTTGTGTCCTGCTGCCTCGGGGACGTGCAGCCCCATCATCCCCACTCCTCAGAGCCCTTGCCCAGCTCAGGGACAGCCATCCTGCAGCTCCAGGGTTTGTCCTGGCCGTTTGCCCTGCAGCGGCCACATACCTGGTCAGCTGGGACACTGCATCTGATGGGCACAGGAGGCACAGGCTGTGCTGAGCCCTCCTGGACACCCCGGGGGTGCTGCCAGCTGTCCCATCCCAGCAATGGGAGCCACCTGCCCTGGCAGGGTGCTCTGAGCTGGGGAAGCCTGTTCCACAGCATTTCTCTGCAAGCAGCACAGCCTGGTCAACAAAGCCTTCCCTGTGTGTGGGGGACATGGGCAGTGGCAGTCACTGACGCCTTCTGGTAGCCCCTTTGCTCCACACACTAGTCCACCTTGTCCTGGTCCTCCTGGGAGCCATGGTGGCCATGGCTGTGAGGGCACAGGGGTGTCCAGGTGTGCTGGGTGTAGGCCACAGCACTGGGGACAGCAGCACCTCCAGGGTGCAGAAGACAGGACCCACCACGAGAGCCCCAAATGCCAGGGAGGAAGCAGGAGCTGTGCAAAGCTGCCCCGCTGACACCTCCTGCATCTCGGGATCCATCCAGGCAAAAGCCTCAGCCCAGCAGAGCACGCTCTGTGCTGGGCCAGGCTCAACTAGTCCCAGCACAAGAGCAGGACAGAAGCAGGGCATCAGTCCCATCAGCTCCAGGACAAGGAGAAGGGTGACAGCCCCACATTCCCCAGCTCCCTGCCCATCCATGCACCTCGTGACAGAGCAGGCACAGGGACTGTCCCCCACTCCCCCATGCCCCTGTGGCTGTGGTTGGCAGCACTGCAGCCCTCCAGCTGGCACAGCTCCACTGCAGAGCACAGCACTGAAGGAAGATACAGGAGCAGAGGGGAATTTTGTGAGGGAGAGTGAAAAGTCAGACAACAACCCTGGGGAAAACCCCAATGCTCAGCATGGAAAGGGCAGCAGGGTGTGTCCTGCTTCCAGACCCTCTGTGCAGGAGAGCCCACGGCCAAACATTCCTTGATGCTCTCCAGGCAGGGGAAACTCAGCTTTGCTGAGTGCCCAGCATCAGCGCCAGGCCAGCCAGACTCTGCTGTGCAGCCCCAACCCAAGCCAGCAAAACCAAAGCTCAGCCTCCAGGATTCTGCTGGAATGTGGCATTTGCCCTGCAATCCCTGGCTGCTCAGAGTGCCAGGAGCAGGATCCCCCAGACTAACCTGAACCAGGGCCAGCCTGCCAGGGTGGGGCAGGGCTGCCTCCCCCACGTCTGTGCTCACCAGAACCCTTTGGGTTCCCATGTCTGTGGGTGACAATGAAGCCCAGTGCCAGCAGTGCCAGGGCACCCACAGAGCCTGTGCTGTGCAGGTAAGCAGGGCGCTGTGTTCCCAGCACAGCAGCATGTGCAGATGCCCCACCAGCTCTGGGCTCAGCTCAGTTCCTCTGGAGAGCCAGCAAGGTGCTGAATTGCCTTCCCTCTGCAAGGTATGTGACTTTGGAGCAGCCACCAGGGCCATGTGCCAAATGGGACGTTTTCCTGGTACCAGTCACAAAGGTCTTCCCAGTGTCCAGGCTGCCCACTGCAAACAAACCACTCTGGGATCTCACCTGGTTTCCAGTTCAGGCACTGCTGGGACCCCCTTCTGCACAGTGTCACCCTGGGGGGGTTGGCACTGTGACAGGCTGGGTGTCCTTGGCATCCCCTCCTTGCACAGTCGGTGCTGAGTGAGGCTCGTCCGCCCTGTCCTGCTGAGACAGCCCCAGTGGTGCTGGGGGAAGAGAAGTTGCAGGGGAAGGGCTCAGGGCCAGCGCTCCTCCTGCAGCAGAGGCTCCAGTGATGACACAGCCAAGCCCAGCCCTGTTCTTCAGCCTCCTGGAACTAAATCCTCCTTGCTCCATGCAAGGGACCAGTCGCTGCTCTCCGTGTTGGTTCATTTGGTTCAGACCTTGTCTCAGACCCCAGAGACAACAAGGGCTGAATGTGAGACTCCCTAAGGTCTGAGAACACTGTCCTGCTCCCACAGACCCTGGCTTGAAGATCCCATCAGGAGTCTGAGACAGAGCCCCAAGTCCTCCTGTGCCTGCTGGCTCCTTTTCCCCTCCATGAAGACTGGGATGCAGTGAGGTTTGTGGGGAAAAAAAAAGTAGAGGAAAAATAAAGAAAAGAGGAGAAAAAAGAAGGAGGATTTGTGCAGAAAGGGGATGCAGCAATCTCTGTGGCTACAGTGACAGGAAACACTAAAGCCTTGTGCAACTCCACCTATGGCATCTTTGGGCTCTTCTCAGCACTGACTCACACACTGCTGGCCAGGACGAGGAGTGGGGCCATGAGCTGTGCTTCCAACCCTGCGGCTCTCTCCTCCCAGCCCAGCCCCAGCCTGCTGCTCCCCCTGCACAGGGCAGGCTCCTGGCAGCCGTGCTCAGCACAAACCACCTCTGCAGGACTGTCCCTGGTGTCCCCAGGGCAGCGCCAGGCAGGGACAACGAGAGGGGACCCAAGCTCCCTGGGGCTCATGGGTCCTGGGGGCGTGGTGGCACATGCCAGGGCTGTACAAAACGTTTTGCAATGAAGAGTGTGTGGAAAGGTTAAAACAGTTCCGAGATGTCTCAAAACCCTTCTCGACTGAGCCAGGCCTGGCTGGCACCTCCCAGTGCCTCCACCATGGTCCAGGACCTGCAGGAGCACCGTGTCCATCTGCAGAACATCTCTCACAGCAGGCCAGGCCCGGGAACGGCACCGGGGCCCCACGGCCCCTTTATCTCTCAGACTTGACCTTGTACCTGAGGACCAGGTAAGCCAGGAGCCGCAGGATGACAAAGAAGATGCCCAGGATGAGGAAGTCCAGGTAGAGCTTGGCCTCCTCCACATCCAGCTCCTGCAGGATCTTGATGGGTTTTTGGAAAGGGCAGAAGTCCTCGAGGCACTCCAGGTCCTCGCGCTCCATGGCGTAGATGGTGAGGATGACCCCCTCGAAGCCATACCTAGGGCACAGCACACCCCAGGGTCACCAGGACGCCAGGGGAGCCCAGCACAGGGAGCTCTGGCCAGACCTGGGGACCCACCTGACATAGGAGACATAGGAGCTCCACTGCAGGTAGGTGGGGATGGTCTTGAAGCTGACAAAGAAGCCCGAGAAGAGCAGCACGGGGATGGCAGTGACGGGTCCCACAAAGGTGGCCACCTGGGGAGCAGAGGCCACTGGGGGTTACCTCCCTGCCCACCTGTGGGCAGCACTTCACCCCCAAATTGTCATGGGGCCAGACAAGAGGCAAAGCCCCGTCAGACCTGCAGGGAAGTGGAAGCAGCTCCAATGAGAAGCCCGAGGGACTGGGCCACCAGGGCCGTGGCGGTGGCCAGGGCAGAGAAGAGCAGGAAGCGCGTGGCCTCGGGGGGCTGGCCCGTCATCCAGTACACAATGCTGCAGTAGGCAATGGGGCAGATCACCTGCACGGGGACAGAGGGGACACGGTGACATGGGGACAGAGATACCGCCCTGCTGGCCATCCCCACCCCACAGAGCTCCCCGTGGGAGGGAGGGACCCCTCCACAGCCAGCCTGGGCCACTGGGTGGGAATTGGCTGTGCCACATCAGTGTCAGGGTGGTGGCTAAATCCATGGAAACCCACCTGGAAGGGCACATCTGCCATGGTCTTTGCCAGGTAATAGGCTTTGAGGCTGTACCAGTAGTTCAGGTGCTCCCTCAGGAATACAGTCATCTCCTGGGGGACTGCAGGGAAACAAGGAGTCAAACAAAGCAATTCCCTGCCCTGGGGTGCTCCAGCCCCTCTCCCACCTGCCCTGGTGCAGGCAGGTGGGATGCACCAGGTAACCCCCCTGCCTGCATCATGACAGGGTGCTCAAACCTCCCGCGGGCAGAGAAATCAGTGACTGATATGGGAAATTTCCACGTGGAAAAGTCAGCTTGGATGGGGCTTTTTAAGCAGAGAAGGGAAGCAGAAAATACAGATTTACACACATTTTCTCAGATTAAAAAAATAAAATTTTAAAATTCCAGTATTCTGCTTTGAGCCAACAAGGATCAAATAGCCGAATTACAGCCAAATAAAGGGCAGAACTGCAATACAAGGCAAAGAGAAGATTTCCCCCCATTCTTTATTTTTTTTTCTCTTCTCTCTTATTTTCCTCCTTTTGCCCAATCCCTCTGGCTCCCCACACCCTGCCCAGGAGCACCCCAAGAGCTGGGAGCAGCGAGGGGATTTTGGGGCCAGGAGGTCCTTACAGGTGAGGATGGTGGGCATGAGGGCAGCGAACATGAGGAAGAGCATGGAGAAGAAGAGGAAGCCGGTGTTGTTGAAGACCTTGCCCGCGTCGTTGCCGATGTGCAGGTAGAGCAGCCCGATGAGCACCCCGATGCAGATGTGGGACATGAACCGCAGGTGGGTCAGCACCTGCAGGCACAGGGGGGGCTCAGCAAGACCCCCAAAAACATCCCAAAGGAGCAGCAGACCCCGTTTAACTCCTTGTTGCTGCCAGCCCACAAAGAGCCCAACCCCAAGCCCTGGTCCAGCCTCCCCTTGCCCTCACCGTGTCCCTTAGGATGCAGATGAAGGTTCTCTTGAAGAGGATGCAGAACTGAGTTGAGGTGCTGGTGGCAAATGTGTGGCTCTCGATGTGATCCACATCCTGCAAGACCACAGGGACAAGGGTCAGGTTCACACCATGGGGTTCCTGCTGGCACAGGAGGCTCCTCTGATCCCACTCACCGTCCCACACGGTGGGCACGATGAATCTGCCTTGTCAGGGCTGCTCTTCTTCTCAGCCATGGTGCACATCCCGTTCTGGACAGCACGGAACAGGACGGGGTTGAGGTCCCCATATTCTCCTGAGGCCACCTCGATGACTGTGGAGGAGGACAGGACCCCTGAGAGGTGCTGAGCCAACCAGCACCTAACAGCAAGGACACAGGTGTCTCCCTTGGGCAAACTGGGGGCAACCTGGGCAGCCCCCAGGGCTTGGGCACTGGGTTTGGACCTTGTCAGCCTCTGATGGGGTAGGGACACTCACTGAAATCAGCAGGGTTGTGGTATGTGGGGCAGTGGAGGCCGAGGCCCTTCAGGTAGGGGATGAGGTTGGTCACGACACCCTTGAAGATGCATTGGCCCTGGCTCAGGATGTAGAGCTGCAAGAGAAAGCCAGGATGTGACAGGTGTGGACCAGCCAGGGCATTGTCCCCCTCCCCTACCCACCTCCCTGTCCCAGGGTGACACAGGCCACCCTTGCCAGACCCTGGCCACACAAGCCCCAGGTCAAATGCCTGCAGCCCCTCCCATGGCCTCTCTCCTGGGTGTTGGGGCCAGAGGGAGCCTGTCCCAGCCCAAACCTTGTCGAACATCTCGAAGAGCTTGGCGCTGGGCTGGTGGATGGTGCAGATGATGGTGCGCCCACCCTGAGCCAGGGACCGCATCAGGGACACCACCTGGAAGCAGGAGGCACTGTCCAGACCGCTGTGGCCACGCAGGATGGGGTGCAGGAGAAACAGACAGCAGAGAGAGAAGGGGAGAGTTGAGAGGGGGATAAGAACATCCTAAAGATGCCCCCACTCCCCTGAGCATCAGCTCCAGGGGCACAGTCCCATCCCATGCTCAGGTGGGCACCAGAGGGCACTGGCCACGGCAGCAGGGGCAGCCCAGCTGGGCAGGCAGTGCTGGAGCCCCTGTGGTCTCACCTGGTGGGCTCATCGAAGAACATGACAGGGGGGTTGTTGACCAGCTCCAGGGCGATGGCCAGGCGCTTGCGCTGGCCCCCCGACAGGGAGCTGGTGCGGGTGTACGAGCACTCCAGCAGCCCCAGGGCTGTCAGGATCTCGTTCACCTGTGAGACAGACAGCGGTTTTCATGGACTTTCACCCCATCCCTGCCACCTCCCTTCAGCCTTGCCATCTCCTGCTCCCCTTGTCCTCATCCTGGGGAAAGATGAGGGGGTCTGGGCCCACCCTCCTCAGCACTCACCAGTTCCTTCTTCACCTCCTGCTTCTCGCTCAGCTTCAGGTTAGCAGAGACCTGCAGGGACAGGATAGCCAGGGAGACACGACTGTTGGTGTAGGGAACAGAACTGGCTGCACCAAGCTTCTACCCCTGTCTGCTCAGGATAAAGGGCGCACGGACAGCAGGATTTTGTTCCCATGTCCCAAAGTCCTTGGCAATGCCTAATGTCAGTGTGGGCTCGGTGCCCACGAGGAGACAGCCCACAGGATATCCCCCAGAGCTCACCATCATGGCCTCGAGCACGGTGAGGTGTGGCAGGAGCATGTCATCCTGCATGATGTAGCAGGACATCTTGCGGAAGGTGCGCAGGTCCCGCGGCCGCCCGTTCACCAGGATCTGCCCCTTCATCCCTGTCTCTCTGCAGGAAACAGGTGTGGGGGAATGCAGCACAGCCCTGCACCCCCAGCCCCCCGGCTCCCCCCAGCCTCACCTGTAGCCAGCCAGGATGTTCATGAGTGTGGATTTCCCAGCTCCAGAAGGGCCCATGATCCCAATGAGCTCCCTCTGGCAGAACTTCCCTGACAGGCATTTGAGGAGAGTCTTGTACCCTGGAGGGAGAGAACAGCAGGAGTTTGGCTTCCCAGGGCAGTGCTGCTACAGGGACTGCGGTGCCATCCCAGCACCTGGAGCACCTCAGGACCTCCGTGTGCCATGCCAGGGGCTGTGTGTGCCTGGAGGTGTCTCCATCAGCATCCCCAGGGCTATGGCCACAGTGACATCATGCTGTCACCTCCAGCCTGATCCCTGCCCCTGGTCCTTGGCTGAGCCCACTGATTCCCAGTGCTGAAGAAGCTCCTGGCCTGGATCACAGCAAAGACCAGGGAAATCCCCGGGTCAGGTCACAGAGCTGCTAAGGAAGATTACCAGGCTGTGACACTGGTCCTGGGCATGACTTCAGATGCTGATCCCTAAGGCCAGGGGGGGAGGGACAGCGCGGAGCAGGGCAGCAGGGGCAGGCAGAATTCCCAATCCGGCTGTTGCCTTCATTGGCATTCACGCTGTGGCACCCGGCAGCAGCCACTGCTAATCAGACCTGGAATTATCTCTGCTTTAAACGCGGCTGATTAGCATTTTCTGGCAGAAGGAACATGATGTGTCCGGAGTAAGGAACAAGCACAGCCTCAGGCTGTCAGGAGCTGCCCCTGAAATGGAACCCTGGCTGAGCAGCAATGGGATAGGGGGTGATAACACCACGGACCGAGCCTGAGCATCTCCTTAATGGAATTGTGTCCCCTCTGCGCCCCAGAAAGCCGCTGTGGGGCAATCCAAGTGGGGCAAACAATCCAAGCGGGGGCAAGCAATCCAAGCTGGGGCAACCCCAGGGACATTCCCACCTCACTGGGGGTGCCCTGTGGCTTGTCCGTCCCCAGGGAAGGTCATCGGGGTGCTCGGAGTCAGGAGCCCCGCAGCAGGAGGGGGTCCCGCGGGCAGAGGGGCGGCCAGGGGAGGGCGGGGGGCTGCTCAGGGTGGCCAGGGGCGAGCAGGGCTGGCAGCCCCCCGGCAGCGCAGGGCTCCGCACCGCGCATGCTGCTCACGTCGGCGCCACTGCAGCTTGCGCAGCGGTTACTCACGTTCATTGACTGCCAGTAACCTCCTGCCTCAGCACAGCGGCCCAGCCGGAGCTGGGGGCTGTGGCCAAAGCCACCGCCAGCCCTCGCCAGCTCTGCCTGAACGGGGGGAGAAAAGCGTCCCCCCCACCGCCATCCGAGCGACACCGGGACCCCTCGCCTTGCTCCCACCTGGTCCAGCTGCCCGAGCCTTTCCCCCTCCCTCCCTGCAGGGCACTGGTCCGCTGGCAAGCAGCCGGTTCCCTACTGGGTGCTCCAGCACAATCCGCCCTCGCCAACCCGCGGTTGTGCCATGGATGCTCCTGGGATGCTTCCTCAGCATCCCGGATAAACAGGGAGGCATCATCCCGGCAGATGTCAGGGCTGCTCCCACCGTGTTTCAGCTCCTCTGTTTCCCGAGCGGCTCAGCCTGGGGACAGGGGCAGAGCCCCATCCAACACTCCTGGCTGGCAGGGGCCCTCACCGAGCAGCCCGGTGACCTCGGTCCCCGCTTCAGCTTCTGCAGATCAGCTCACCCTCCATCTTATCGAGCTGCCTGATTGGCATCCCATTAACCGAGAGCACTAATTAAAGCAGACTACCACCCACCAGCCACCATCTGCCTCCCCTCTCCCCTCCCTGAGCTCTCGGCCAGAGTCACACACAGGGAAGGGAGCCACGGCCTGGGCTGCACAGGGAGAGGAAATCCCCCATAAACCACACCTTCTCCTTGCCAGGCTCTGAGCTGGGGCACCCCTGGGTCTCCTGCCGCATCCCACCCCAAACAGCAGTGCTGGGGAAACCCATCCCACCCCTCCCAGGTGCCCCAGGATATCTGCCCTGGCCAGAGGTTTCCCTGGAATGCGCTCTGCCTTCCCCTGGCATTGCACAGCGCAGGCACACAGCAACTGCTGCGGGACACGAGCCTTGCCTCCTCCTGCCACGGGCACCCAGAACAAACAAACAGCCACAAAGAGCCCCTGGCACACAGGCAGAGCAGGGTGAGATCATGGCATGCAGATCGGGAACGGGGCGTGAGAGCCCTGCAGGTGCCCTCCCCTCCCTGCCCTTCCCCACCCGCCTGCTCCTACCTCTCTTCCTCCACCAGGATCCCTCCCGCACGGAGTAGGACAGGTCGATGAACTCGATGTTGACAGCCGAGCGCTTCGGGAGGTGGGAAAACCTCTGGGCCTCTGTGATGTGGTTCTCCACCTTCTTCAAGTGGGTGGTGAGCAGGGGGGCATCCGGAGGGCCGGCGTGGCACACCGTGTCCTCCAGGGCGATGGAGACACAGGCGGGATCCATGCCCTTCTCCGCCATCCTGCTGCTCTGTGGGGAGCGCACAGGGATCGGCTCGCAGCGGGCTCCCTCTTCCAGGCACTGCAGGGACCAGCCCACAGCGAGTCCTGTCTCTCCTTCTGCTGCTGGCTCCAGGCCTCACTGTCCCCTCCGCCCAGCGGGGGCCAGCACCCACATCTGGCTGGGAGGATGGACCCAGCCAGGGATGCTGAGCCTGCGCCGAGGGGCCCAGGAACAGCAGGATTTTGTTCAGCTCCACAGTCAATAATTCATGCACCTCCTGCAGCTTGGTCCAGCTCTGCTGCTGGAGCTGTTCAGCTCCCCCAGCCCTGGAGCTCCCTGTCCCAATCCCATTTGTCCTGGTGGGTGCAGGATGGGAGGAGGGAGAGCTGATGTCCTGCCTTATGCCTGCATGTCCCCAAGGACTCACCAGGAGCCAGCCCTGCCCTGGCCTTAGGAAACACAGGTATGAAATCCTAAACAAGCAGATTATTCCAGCTGTTTTCATGGGGAAAGCACGCCATGCTCCTGGGGCAGAGCAGTCCTGGATCCATCAGACCCTCAGATAGTGCCTGGGGTCCCCCTGGGCTTGCTGGGAGAGCCTTAACAGAACAGGGAGGGGGCCCTGCTGGTGCCATTCCTTCTCTGCCTTCCTTGGCTCATCATTTCACCTTCCAGGCTCCTACAGCACAGCCTCAGAGGTCAGGCCAGCACTGAACTGGGGCCATGACGCTGATATACCTGTCCCAGCCCTCTCCTGCCTGTAGTGCTCCTCAGCCGGCTGCAGCACGGCCGAGCTCCTCGTGTCTCCGCTGGGCTCGGGGACTCTGCGGTGCTGGGGGGATGCTGAGCCAAGCAGGGTGGGGAGCACGCTTAACCCGGCTCTCAGAGGCTGGGAGGGGATCGGGGATCCCCTTGGCAGCAGAAAAAGGAGCTCGGGCTGTGCCTGCGCGGGCTGTGCCCTGCACCCATTCCTCCCAGCCCGGGGTCCCAGCGCCTCGCTAACCTACATCCAGCGGGGCTGCGGGCAGCGGCTCGCTGCGGCTGCAGCGCACACACACGGCCCCTGCGAGGGGCGGCCGGATGCCGGCAGCTGCGGGAGATCCCCCAGCCCACTCCCTGCTGCGGGCAGACCCCGCTCAGGGCTGGAAGGAAGCCAGCCCAGCCCCGGGGAAGGAGGGGTGGGAAGGAGGGGTGGGGGTTCCCATCCCGCGGGTCCCCTCCCAGCATCCGCGGGGTGCAGGAACGGGGGGCTCGGGGGTGGTGGTGGGGGGCAGCGGGCTCGGAGCGCCCTCGGGCTCACCTTGACTCCTCCGGCTGGGCGTTCACGGAGCGCTAAATCCCGCAAGCGGCTCTCGGCGGCTTAGCCCAGCCCCGAGGCACGGGGTGGGGACGGGAAGGCTTTGCCCGAGGATGCTCTTCCTTCATCCCTGCTCCCCGCCGGCCCCCTCCATCCCAGCCCCCCCGGCCCCGGCCCCGGAGAGGGTCTCGGCTCTCCCGCAGGCTCACCTGGCAGGGTGCGGGGCGGCGGCTCCGCTCCCGCAGCGCCCCCGCCTCGCCTCCTCCGCAGACAAAGGGGCGATGCCCGGGGAGCCCGGCCGGGCGGGGGGCGGCTCGGTTCGGCTCGGTTCGGTTGCGGTGCTCAGTGGCCGGAGCCGGGCTGGGCGCTGCCCCCGCGGGTGCCCGGCCCGGGTCTCCTCCCCATCCCTCCGCGGGTCTGGGTGGGCAGGGCGGGCGAGGGGCGCTCCGGCCCCAGCCCCGCAGTGGCTAGCAGAAGCTCCGCAGTGGCTAGCAGCCCCCCGGGCTCGGGGGCGCCCCTCTCCGCCCGCCCCGTGGCCGGTGCTGCCGTGCGGGGAGCAGGATGGGCGGCAGGATGGATGGATGGATGGATAGATGGGCTGCCCGGGCGGGCAGCGCTGCCAGGCAGCGAAAAATCCTCTTAAAGGGACCGGCCCTATTTCCTCTCGCTGCCTGCCAGCAGGCCCTGAGCATCCCTGAGCACACGCCAGGGGTGTGCCAGCCCTGCCTCTGCACCCCCCTGCACCCCAGTGCCGGATCCCGTTCGCATCTGGGACACAGCCCCCGAAGCTCCCCCCCACTGCCCCCTCAGCCCAAACCCCTCTGAGCGAGCCCAACACACCCTAAACCCACTCCTGCCCCGCTCAGCCCTGCACAGACCCCACTGCAACACAGGCACGGGGTGCAAGCAGGGCTGCCATGGCTTGGGACAGCCAGTGGGGTGACGGCTGGTCACAAAGGGTCATGGCACAGGGGTGTCCCTTCAGGGTTTTACCTCCAGGACACCCTCACTGGTGCAGCTCATCCTGCAGGACCTGGATCCCCCTGCACCTCCCCAGCACCACTCCTGGCTCCCTCCTCGCTGTTACTCACACCTCTCACCCACCACAGCACTTGAACACGAAAGACATATGGAAATGAGTGGCACCAGCAAGAGTATTAATTAAAAAACCATCTGTTGAGCCAAGGACAGCTTTCCCAGCTTAGGGCTGGGACAGATCTCAGAGCAGGATCCAGGCAGATGAGACCAGGGGACTGGGCCAGGGAAGGGCACAAGGAGTTATCCAGGGAGCCAAGCTCCTCATGGAGGTCTTAACTCATCTAGTCATGGGCCAAAAGGCACGTGGCACTCACCCAGTTCTGTCTGCTCCAGCTGCCTCCCATCCCTGGGGCACTCCCCGTGAGCAGGTCCCTGCCCAGACCTGCTCTGTGCAGCACCAAACAGCCCTTCCTCCCTGCAGGGGGACAGAAGGAGGGCCTGGGAATGACCTCATTGATGCTAAACCCCTTTCTGCTCAGCTGGGCCCAAGCTGGTGGCCATGAAGCAACCAGCAGCTGCTGGGGAGTCATTTCAAGGTGGAAGGAAGCAGGGATGGAGCCCAGTGCCATGGGGACATTCACATCCCTCTAATCCCCAACTGGGACCTTCCTAAAGTGGCCTTGTCCACAGCTGTGTCCCCATGGCGGCTCAGTTGCTCAGGACAGTGGCAGAGGGAGCCTGTCCTGGTTCTGTCATCTGTGTTCAGGGCTGCAGGGACAGAGCAGGCAGCAGAACGTCTTTGCATGACAGGAAAATCTGTGTGATTCCCTGCAAATATATTTTTAATGACCCATGGCTGGTCCTCCAGCACCCTCTGCAATGCCATCACATGTGCTCCAGACCACCCTCTCCTTCCCTGGGGGAACAAAACTGCTTCCATGGCTGCTTCCTAAGGAGCCAGAGATGTCCTCAAGGGGCACAAAGCTGTTCCTGGCTGAAGCCCAATCTCTCCCTTTGTGGCCCCAAGCTGCTGGGAGAAGCCCCTGGGGAAAGGGCACTCAGGGCAGGACCACAGACCCCTCCCAGAAGGAGCAGGACCAGCAACCAGTAGGAAAGATTTTCCACCTGGGAAGTGAGATCTTTCCACACTCTGCACTTCCAGGGAGGCTGCAGGGCAGTTTGACCCACTGGATTCCTCAGCAGTGGGTGCTGCAGCCCTGGCCAGGCTGCTCTGTCCGTGGCATGGGGACAGGAGATGGATGTCACACTCCTGATGGCCTCAGCAAGCTCAGAGGGCAGCTCCACCTCTCAGCTCAGGGCTTGGAATTACCTGACACGGAGAAATCACAACATGCAGCACCGAAAGAAGATATTTTGCAGCAGGCATAGGCACTGCCTTCCCCCTAAAAGAGAGTCTGAGCCTCCCCCGGGAAGCAGCCAGGCAAAAGGATGTGACACCACTGTCCCCAAGGCCAGCTGCAGGAAACACACAGAGATCCCAGCACCTGCTGCTCCCAGAGCATCCCCTGCCCCTGGAGAGTCCTGGGGTGAGCCAGCCCTGCAAGAGTGAGTCCAGAACGTCTCTTCTCCTCTCAGATGACAGCCTCGGGACAGACAGAGCTTGTGGAAGGAGCACACGTGGTGAAGGGAAGAAGAACCCAGGGTGGAAACCTCCCTCAGCACTGGGCCAGTGGCCACAGCCCCGGGTGGCCCAGCTCTACCTGGAAGAACCTGAGGAGAGCAAAGACAGCGGATTTTGAGCTGTTTGCAACTCCCATCTCCCAGTGCTGACCTTCCCCCCAGACCAGTGAGGCACAGCTGGGCAGTGCCAGCACCAGGACTCACCGCAGGGCACGTGGCAGTCACACTCGCAGATGTCACAGCGCTGGAACCAGCGGGGCCAGCCCGACAGTTTGGTGACACAGCCCGAGATCTTGATGCAGCCGCGGTTGAGGAAGGCTCCCAGGTGAGCCTGGCTGTCACAGGACGAGGAGCACTTGCCGGTGATGTCCCGCTCGCTGATCTCGATGCGGCCCCGCAGGCAGATCCCTGCAGGGACAGAGACAGAGCCATCACAAGGTGCTCACCTGGAGCCCTCCGGGACAAGGAGGGCTTGGGGACGTGCCTGCAGGGGCTCATCGCGACACCAGGACACTCACGGAGGCAGGAGGGCTTGGGGGTCCAGCGGCCATCGGACTGGCAGGCGCTGGCAGGGTCCCCCAGCAGCAGGAAGCCGGGCCGGCAGCTGTAGCGCACCACGGAGCCCACCCACCAGTCATTGCCGTGCACCAGCGAGTTAAAATCCGCCTCGGGCCGCCCGCAGTTCACTGCAACACGGATGGAACCGCGGCTGGCAGCCGGCTGGCCACGGGGACAACCCCAGGGGTCACCCAGACAAGGCAGTGAGTGGCCCAGGCTGTGTCCCTGCGTGGCCCAGGCTGCTGGAGGGTGGCACAAAGCCCTGCAGCGTGCCCAGGGATCCCCCGTCCTTCCCCCAGGCTTTACCTCTGCAGAAGGATTTGTAGCCCAGCCAGCAGCAGCTGCCGTTCCCACACTGGCTCCTCTTGAGCTCCTTGTGCCTCCCCTTGCAGCCCCCCAGGCAGATGGGTGCCGTGCCAGACCAGTAAGTGTCCAGGTCTCCTGGGGGCCAGGACACCATTCCCAGCAGCTGCCCAGCCCTCAGAGCCCCGCAGGAAGGGTTGGGGCCCATCCCAGCCCTTCCCGTGGCAAGGAGTGCAGCCACTCAGACCTCAGCTCCCCTGTGCCAAGCCTTGGTCTCGCTCCTTACTGGGCAGGACTGGTGCCATGCTGCTCTGGGGCACCCCATAAACCCCGTCATCCCCCAAGCCTCCCGTTACCTTCTGGGTCCTGGCAGGAGACAAGTGTGGCCAGCACGGTGAGGAAGAGGAGGCCCAGTGCCATCATCTGCCCTCCTCCCCTCGCCCCTCCAACCACAGACCCCTCTCTGCTCGCCCCGGAGAAAGTGAACTTGGTTTCCACACACACACCCGGGCCAGGGGATGCTGCAGGACATGGGGGAAGGGAAGAGACATTCCCTTTAATGCCAATCCTCTCCCCAGCAGATAATCTCTGGCAGATTACCCTGCCTGGACCCAGTGTTTAAAGGGACACTCCCAGCACCCAAACCCACACCCAAAGCCAGCAGAAGGCAGGCACAGCCTTGGCTTTGGAGCACGCTGGAAGGAGGGCCAGGCTGGCAGTGCTGTGAATGCAAAGCTGGCACAGGGCCCTTCTCTCGAAGGCATCCTCAGCACAGCTCTGCCAAGGCCAGCGAGCAGGGCCCAGGCAGGCTGGGCAAGGCCACGCCAAGTGCCAAGGGCAGGGATGCTCTGCCTGCAGCAAGGAGCATCCTCCAGCAGTGCATGCTGTCAGGAACAGCTTCTGCCTCTCCCCCAGGGGTGCTGGGATCAAGTGGTTTCCCCCAGCAACCAGAAATTCCAACAGCTTTTGCTCAGCTGCTTGAGAAAGGAGCAGTGGGGCAAAGTCAGTGTCCAGCCAAGACCACCAAGGTGCCTCCTTGTGTCCCCCTGGGTACATCACCTCCACACACAGAGCAGGGAGGGCCTAAATGGCTCTCCAGGGAGCCCAAATTCACACTGTCCTTATCCAAACACTCAACTAAGGATAAGCTGGCTCTGCTCACAAGCCCAGCTACTCCCTGTATTCAAAAAAGGCCAAAGCAGGCAGCAGACAGCCCTGGGGGAGGCAGCAAAACTCAGCCCCACAGCAGGAACACAATGCCAGAGCTAAACCTGGCCTTCCAGTGGAGTGCAGCACACTCCAGTGCCAGCTGCACAGTGCCAGGAGAGCCTGGCATCTGCTCAGTGCCCACCTCCCACACTGCAGGCTGCAGCTGTCCCAGTGCCATCCTCCCACCACAGCACGGCTGGCAGGGACAGGGCTGCATGGAAAAACACACCAGACACTGCTGGGCCCGGCAGCCTGATGTTTATTTGTCTTGCCAAAGTACACTTTGCCCACCCAGGAGCCCAAACCCCAATGTGGGGAGGACAGCCAGGGGATGCCAAAAGCAGCAAAAAGCTCCCAAGGTCCCAGTGCTGCACTGGCCTGCAAGGGCCAGCACCTCCAGCAGTGTCCTCCCAGAGACCAGTGCAGGTTATAGGATCAGGGAGGCAAACACGACCACCAGCACCAGGTGAGACAGGAAATGTGTGCAGGAAGTGCTGATGAAGGCATGATATCCCCTGGGGAAGGCATGGATGGGGCAGGACAGGCCTGCCAAGGGCCACACATGTTCCCAAGGAAGAGGCTTCAGCACCAGTGTGGGCTCCACACACCATCCTGACTGGGGAACAGCTCAGAAGGGCACAGCTGGTGACCATTCCACCCTGCCAGGCCTAGGCCAAACCTCCCAGAAGGGTGGGAGAAGCTTGACAGGCCCTAGTTCCCAAAATGAGGAGGCAGACAGCTCTTTCCAGCTCAGATCTCTTGATTCACACTTGGCAGATCTGTCCCTCCCTTCTCCCCATGCTGACCAGAACCAGCAGCCAGCGAGGCTGGGCTGAAGACAAGCCCAGCCCTGTCCCCAAGCACTCCTCCACCAGCACATCCCAAGGATTTAAGCTCTCCTCCTGCAGAGAGGCAGCCCCTCAGACGATGTGGATGCCCAGCTCCTCAGCTGTTTTCTGCAGCCTGTCCATGACATTCTCCTCCAGCTCCACAGGCAGGGCTGCTGTGCCCTGCTCCTCCGAGGCCGTGCTGGCCATCACATAATACACAGTCTCACTCTGGCCCTGCTCGTTGGTCCTGTTCACCACACGGATGATGGGGTTGCTTGTGCTGCTGGCTTCTGGTTCTGAGGAGGAGGAGGAAGCTCCTGGGAAGTGGCTTGGCTGTGCTGGCTCAGGGCTGGGAGCAGAGCACAGGGCTGGGGGCACAGGCAGCTCAGACACCCTGTTCTCTGCCAGGGCAGGGTTTGCTGGTGGCTCCAGGAGGATGCCCTGCAGGTTGCCCTCGCCCTCAGGCAGCACCACACACTCGCTGGAGCCATCCAGAGCCTCCCCACGTTTCTCCTTGTCCTTGAGCAGCTGCTCTGTGAGCTCCATGCTCTCGTAGCGCACCAGCTGCAGCCTCATGTAGCCATCCTCGTGCTCCCTGTACCTGGGCACAGACAGGAGGGGTCAGCCAGGCACACTGCCCTTCCCAGGAGATGGGGAACAGCCAAGGAAAGGACACAATATCCCAGCTTTCAATCCCTGTGCTGCCCAGATGGTATTTCAGCCTCTACTCCCAAAAGCACACCCATGTGGCAGCTTCTGAGATTTGTGCCAGGCTCAGTCACCTCCCCAGCCCATCTCCTTCCACCACTCTGTTTCACTGGGAGCATTTCAAGTCCATCCTCCTCCCCTCCGAGCTTTCAGGCTCTGGAAACCCTTTGGAGTTTCCTAGAGAGGGTGCAGCAGGGGCTTCTGTCCCAAGATTGATCTCTCTAGAGGGGGACACCTGGACCTGGCCCCTGCCAAGCTCAGTGTCCCACCAGAGGAAGCGCACCACTGCCCTGGAGCTGCCACCCAGCATTGCTCAGATCCCACTGAACGTTTACGGACTGGGAAAAGGGTCTTGAACAAATTTACAAACATCAGAGCCCAGGCACTGCCAGCACAACGCAGGATGCAGCTCCAGCTGCGTACTGCACTGGAGAGGAGGTGCTGAGGGGCTAAAGGTGGGCAGTACCTGAAGCGAGGATGTCCTGAGGGCCATTTGAACTGGTGCTTCTTCCTGAGGTGGACAGTGAGGTTGTTCCCCCGTGTGAAGCACTTGTCACACACGTGGCACTTGTACCGGGGCTCGGAGTCACCCTGAGGGACACACAGAGTGATGTCAGCACCCCACACATGCAGGGAAGGAGAGAGGAAGTTCTCTGAGAAGACTGCCATGGGCTCTCAGGAGCAATGCAAGCTCTGCTGCCTTCCCACCTCATGGACTTTCCTGTAGTGCAGTTTGATGGAGCAGAGGGACCGAGCAGAGAAGCTGCAGGCCTCGAACTCGCAGCGATACGCTGGCTCCTTGCTGTGCGTGTCCAGGTGCTTCCGCAGGTCAATGAGGTTCTTGCAGCTGGAAGCACAAAGTGAGGGAACAAAGCTGCAGCACACACACACACACACACACACACACACACAGAGGCCTCTGGGAGGTCTGGGGAGAAGGCCAGCCCCAGCCCTCACCTGTAGTCACAGTAGTCACACTTGAAGGGACGCTCCTCGCTGTGCCGGAAGCGGATGTGGTTGCGCAGAGAGGAGGGCAGCGGGCAGGTCATGTCACACAGGGGGCACTTGTAGTGGTTCACTGGGCCAAAAACGGGGAGAAATGTCAGCCCAGAGCAGGGCAGAGCACACAGCCCACAGAGGCTGAGCTGAGAGCAGGGGCCTTCACTCACCGTGGTTCCTCATGTGGTCGCGGAGCAGCCTCTCCGTGGCAAACCTCTTGGAGCAGTGGGAGCACTGAAACCTCTGCTCTGCAGCAGTGGGGCAGGGAGGGGACAGCAGAGACCAGGGACAACAGCACAGAGAGCAGTGAGGAGAGGTGTGACAGGAGGCTGGAAACCCTGGTGTGCAGCCCTGGGCTCCCACAGGAGGAACAGCCTCAATCCTGCCTCTGTGAGGACACACTTCCTGGAGGACACGGCCTCAACCTGGGCCAGGGGAGGTTCAGGTGGGACAACAGGAGGAATTTCTTAATGGAAAGTGCAAAGGGCTGCCCAGGGAGGTGGGAGAGTCCCTACCCCAGGTCAGGACATGGCTGGCTGACATGGTGAGGACAGATCATAGGCTGGACTCAATCCCAGAGGTCTTTCCCAATCTAAACAATTCTGGAATTCTGTGGCTCCCATCAGCCAGCAGAGAAGCCAGGCTGTTCCAAGCACACCCTGCCCTTGGCTCACAGGGTACAGGCAGCTCCAGCAACCCAAATATCCCAGCCCAGCACTCCCCCAGCCCCTCCCTGCCCCCAGGGCTTACGGTCCAGGGCGGTCTGGCGGCGGATGTGGTCGAAGAACTTGGTGTTGTTGGCAAACATCCCCCCACAGGTGGGACAGGCCACCACCTTCTCCTGCGTGTGGCTGCGCAGGTGCTCCCGCAGTTTGCAGCGGCCCTTGAAGCTGCAGTTGCAGTCTGGGGATGGACAGTACAGCTGAGAGCCCTCCCATGGGACACAGCCTCACTGAATAGCAGCTTCTTCATCCTGTTTTGGCCAGCAAGGCTCCAAAATCCCCACAGAGCAGGGTGATATCATCACAGTACTACCAGTGTGGCCCCCCCAAGCAGTTAAGGCAATTGCACAAACATGGGAGAAATTAATGAAAAAAAATTGAAGTAAAAGAGAAATCAGCTGTAGCCTTTTCTCCAAGGTACTGATTACATATAAACAGGAAGTTCTGTACTAAGCACTCAGCTGGATTCCCTGAAGGAAGTTTTACAGGAATATTTCACTGTCAAAACCATGCACACACCTATTTTTGAAGGCCAAGGGGTTCTCTGAAACCTGTTCCCCTGTACCACGTTTGCCATCCAGCCCAAAGCTCTCTGGAGGGGCTCTGCAGGCTGCCACAAACCTTTCCAGCCACAGAGCACCACGTGGTTCTCCTTCCCTGCTGCTTTGTACTCAGAGCAGAAGCTGTGATCCTCCACGTGCCGGTAGAACCACTCGGGGTTGTCAAACGACCTCTGAGAGGGACAAGGACACACAGGATGGGATGAAAGAGACCAAAACAAGCCCAGATGCTCCCACACAGCTCCAGACAGAGCCAGCAGCTGTGCAGGTGAGATCCCTTTTTACCCTGAACCCCCCGCTCTCACCTCACAGTACTCCCAGAGGCACAGGAAGTTCTCCTGGATCTCAGGGATGATATTCCTGCTCTGGAAGTCCAGCTGGCAGTGGCTGACGTCTGCCTGGCTCTGCAGGGCCCTCAGCCCCCACTGCTTGAGCTTGGTGTGGTAGCAGTGGAAGTAGACGTGGCGCACCAGGTCAGCTGAGCTCTCCGGGGAGCAGAAGCCACAGTCCTGCCACAGGCACGTGTATTCCTCTGCAACACAGACAAACAGCTCCTCTGCAACCCAGCCACCCAGCTCCACTGCAACCCAGCCACCCTGCTCCACTGCAACCCAGCCACCCTGCTCCTCTGCAACCCAGCCACCCAGCTCCATGGGTCTCTCCAAGCAAATCTGCTCTCCAAGTCACTTTACTCTCCAAGTCAAGCTCAGCTGTTGCAGGTGGACAAACACCATGTGTGTTTTCCTTAGATCCCAGCCCTGCTCTACTCAGGGAGAGGAGAAAAAAAGGCCAAAAGCGGTCTCTTGTCAGAAAACCACAGAATTATTTAGGTGGGAGAAGCCCTCGAAGATCACTGAGTCCAAGCTGTGCCACATCCCCACCCTGCCCCCAGCCCAGAGCAATGAGTGCCACCTCCAGCCCCCCCTTGGACACCTCCAGGGATGGGGACACCAAACCTCTCTGGGCAGCCCCTTCCAATGCCTGGCCACCCTTTCCATGCGGAAATTCCCCCTCACGTCCAAGCTCAACGTCCCCCGGCAAAACTCGACGATATTTTCCTTGTCCTGTCGTTCCCTGGTAGCAGAGCCCGACTCCCCCGGCTGCCCCGTCCTGTCAGGGACTCGTGCAGAGCCAGAAGGTCCCCTCTGAGCCTCACCCAGAGGGTCCATCTCGTCGCGGTGCTCGCCAGGGAGGTGCTGCTGCAGGTGCTGCGCCACATGCCCACAGAACTCCTCCATCTCCGAGGCCACGAAGGAGCACTGCTGCCACTCGCACTGTAGCATCACGGCCCCCTTACCGCCGCCACGGGCGGGCGGCATGGCCGGGCTTGTCCGGGCTCCCCGAGCCCGGCGGGACCCGCAAGGTTGGGGGAGAGCGGGACCGGGACCGGGACCCGGACCGCGACCCCCACCCCGCCGCCCTTCCGCCCGCCTCTGCCCCGCGGGGGGCCCCACAACGCGACGGACCGCGTCCGCCCGCCCGCCAATCACAGCCGCCGCCGCTCGCCCGCCCGCCAATCACCGCGCAGGAACCCCCTGCCTGCGCGCGGCGGCTGAGTGGCCCGGCCGGGAAACAGCGCTGTACCACAAAGGTTCCCAGGTTCTTTCGGGCCCTGGATAATTAATTAATTATCGCGCATTAATTCCCGTTCGGTTTTGGGAAGAAGTCGGTCCCGGGAGCGCTCTTCACTGAAAAGAAGGTGTGACTGCCCCATCCCTGGAAGTGTCCAAGGTGTTGGGCGGGGCTTGGAGCAACCTGTGGTAGTGGAAGGCAGGGAGGGGAACGGGAGGAGCTTTAAAATTCCTTCCAAACCAAACCATTCCATGATTCCAAGTTAATTTTTGGTGCTTCCAGAACAATTCCTTGCTTAAGCAAGAGTCCTCACACTGAAAACCCATCCCGGCTAACGCTGAACACAAAACCCAGCAGTTCTGCTGGGAGATAATGTAACAAATTCTCCCTGCTCCTTCATCAGTAGATACATTGAATTAAATACACGCCGACTGTCCAGCTGCTGTCCCAGGCTCTTTGTGACACAGAGCAGAGGCACGATTCCCAAAGTTTGCTTTGGCACAGGTAAATGCATTTTGAAAAGGGTTTTTAAGGGTTTAAACCGCTTTTTATAAAAGGGTTGTACAGAACGTGCCCAGAGCGTGTCGTGCCAACACTCAACAGCTTCTGCAAACCTCACCCCACGCCCCAGCTCTGCCCCGATGTGAATGGAAAACACGTGCCCAAATCCACCAAACCAGCCAGAAAATCTGGGCGTGATGATTTTTGGAAAGAAACCACCAGGTAAGAGGTTTTCATCTCACAGCAGCCTGGCTGAGCTTTTGTTTTCTCTCTGTTTGGTCGTTTTTAATGGAATTACTCCGCAGTCAGCACAGAAAACACCTGGACCGAGCAGCCACGGCATGGGGCTGGGATTTGACCTGAATATCCTCCCCAAAGTACAGCAAATCCAGCCCAGGACACGAAACTCGGTGCCAGGAGGCAGCTGGCAAATGCAGCCCGTTGCTGACAGAGCAAAACCAACTCCTTTTTGTGCCACTTTCCATCTGCCCCTGCCCACCTGGTGCTTCCTTACCTGCCAGCCAAATCCCAGACACCTGTGGCCACCAGAAAAGAGCAGAAGGGCCAAAAAGAAAGGTGTTTTTATCTAGAAATCCATCCAGACATTGGTGTTAAAAATTACAATATAGTGTTGGCTTTCCCACTTACGTATTAGCTTTTGCATATTATTATTAATCACAAAGATTTTGATATGATAAAATTGATAATTCCCTTTTAACTGCTTTTAACCTTTTTACAGGTATCATATAATCCATTATATAATATGTATATTTTATATATATAAAATAAAAAGGCATATAATATATACCTTTTAACAGGTATAATATAATCTGTCAGTTTATGTATGCACCATATAGTTTATATATATAAATAGTAGTATAGTATAATAGTATATATATAAATAGTATAGCTTATATATATAAATAGTATAAATGTCATAAACATATTGTATCCTAGGCCTTACACTAAAATTAAAATAGAGACTATGTAATGTTAAAATACTTTTATTCATGTACCTAACTCAGAGAATGGTGTAAAATAATTATGTTGTTCCTCACATTTGTGGACTATCTCATCTGAATTACAAGATTACAGTGACAAAAACCAGAGCCCAATTTACTGACTGTTATCAGGAGTGCAAAAACAACAGGATGGAACTATGAGAAGAAATAAAATATTGATTTAACCTGAAGAATGGCATGCAGACAAGTCAGAGGTTAAAACCAAGCAAAAGAATTCCTGGAACATCTAAACTCACAGGAATGTTTGAACAATGAATAAACCTCATGAATATGCATGTACCCCTGTAATGGATCAGTATATAAGAATATTGTTTTAATCTAACAGTGCTGGATATTGTCCCTTTTATTCCCTTATTAAACTTTTAAGAAAATTATTCAGAGAGTGAGCATTGTTTCTCACACTCACATTGGGAAAGATTCTGCACACAGGGGCTGGAGTGTTCATGGTGTGGTGTCCTCCCAGTCCTGAGCAGGCAGAGATCCTGAGTGGTTCTCCAGACTGAAAACATTGGGAATTACTCAGGATGTTGGTCCAGACCTGCCTTGCCCAGCTGCTGCTGCTGCTCTGGGTACTTTTTATTTTCCTCCAAAAGGGAAAGAATAATTACACTTAAAAAACCATCACACTTTAAAAAAACCCTTCCCCAGGAAGGCAGACCATGTGAGAGGCTGAATCAATCTGCAGGCCAGCACTGGGCAGAGCTCATGGAAGGAGCAGGAGGGCAGGATTTTACCTAATGGCCCCACGAGCTGGCAGCAGACTCCAGCAGGAGAGAGATTTAATTAGGAGCAGCATCCCGGCGCCAGGCTGGTCCTGCCCTGCCAGACGAGCACAGCCATGCTGCAGAGGCACAGAGGATCTCTGACACGTCCAACCTTCCCTGCTGGACACCCCAGAGATCCTCTGTGCCAGCCACACTGCAGGGAAAAGGCAAACAGCAAACGTGGGGGTGTCTCAAAGCAGCATTTCAGTGGTTAAAGAAGGGTTTAAAGGCTCTTGGTTTGGATTGATGCCTTAGGATTTTAGCTTTTCTATTTTTCACCTGTTTGTAACCCTGCAGTTCTTTAGTGTAGAACTCTAAACTCCATATCCAGTGTGAGCTGCTGCTCTCCCATTTTGGGCAGACACAACAATTCCTCTCCAGGCTGGCAATCAAGGACACCTCACTGCCTCAGCTCTGAGAGATGGAAACAAAAGTGATTGGGGGGAGCAAACTTGGGGTTTAGGCACTTAGGGTTAGTGTCTTAGGGTTGGGGTTAAGCCTAGACCTGCTGGAATTCCTCTGCCTGTGAGAGCTCATCTCCATTTCTGGCCACTTCTGTTGCTTTTTGGTACGAGACTCTCATCTTCACCTCATTTTTGGGAACCTGTTAGGGTTAGGCCCTTAGGGTTAGGTCTCTAGGGTTAGAGAGACCTGGACATGACCACTGGCCCTTTTCACTGTAAAACAAAACTCACCTCCACAGTTTCCTGATATCAGTTTGGAGGAGGCATTTGGCCTTTATTACCTGAAGCTGTAATTGCAAGATTAACCCCCAATATGCAAATGGACCAAACTTATAACCTATGACTCATTATCCTTTTTGGGTGTAGCCCCTAGGGGGGCTTTGTCTGCCCTAAATGTACCTAAAGGCCTTTCAATAAATAAAACTGCTTCTTATTCCCTTCATTCTGTCTGGCCTCTGTTTTTAGGTAGCCCCAAAAGGCATCAGGATATTTCACAATCAAGTCTTGCTGCCCATAGAGGAGTGGCCAGGGCAGTTCTGGCCACCAGAACCTTTCATCTGGGTCAGGAGCTCCTTTCCTGGCTGCTGTTCCCTCTCCTTGTTGCCTCAGCCCTCAGTTGATAACAGAGAGCCAAACCCAGGGATGCTCCTGCTGTCCCTCTCATGGATCTTGTCCCTCTCCCTGCAGACTCCAGGCAAAGCCCCCCAGGTTCCCAGGCACAGTTTGGGTTGTGGAAAGCCCAGACCAGCCTGTGGGGTCCCAAAAAGACAGAATTCCTGCCTTAGCCAGTCCTTCAACAGCTTGTGGGCATCTCACACTCACACAGACAAAACGCTCATCCCAAGGCTTGTTTATCCAGCCAGATTCCTCACCTGTAAGGAAATGTTCTTCCCTGCAAGGCTTGCCAGACTTGCACTTCACCCCGAGGTTTTTCTGCCCATAAAGCTCTGGTTTTCATCCATGAGATGTCAGCTCGGACAGGAAGGAGGCTCCTGGGGAAGGACCTGCACTGACCATGCAAATTGGAGTGAAACACAGATCCAGGGATTTGCATTTAAGCAAATCCCAAACGAGGCATGGTGCTGGAGACATCCCTAAATTCTAGAAAATCCATTTCCGCCAGGCTCAGCTGGAAGTTTCCCAGGGAATTATGAGCACAGGCTTCACTCTGCTCTGGGAAGCTCATGAGGGACAGATCTTCCCCAAATTCCTGCAGGATCCAGGAACTGGGACTCAGCAGCAGCACCAACAATGGAAACAGGTGAGTTCCAGCAGCTCAGATTTTCACAATTTGAGGCATCTTCCTGGCAATATCAGGGAAGGAACAAACTGTGCTGTCCTTGGGCTCCTATTGAAAAAAAAACCCACAAAAATTTGTCTAAAATAGCCATGTGACATCCTAAATGTCCCAAAAATTTAATTAGCATGTTCTGCCTTCTCCAGGCTGAATTTATATTCCTTCACAGTGCAATGCTTTATTTTTTTTCTTTTCAAAAGGCAGTTAGATCAAAGTGATGTGAAATTGGACTCAATTTGCTTGGAAATGATATAAACTCAGGCCTGAATTAGCATTTTTTCCCCAGTGCTGCCAGTGGCAGAGTTATCTAAAGTTTTGACAGCTCAGCATCAGATGCCTCTGGACAATTCCCTGGAAGCAACAGGTTCAGCTGTGTGATGACTTCAGACCGGGGTTAGAGGGCTGAGTGTTGCTTAATTAAAACAATTTGGGCAGAGGAATAACTGAGGATGTGAGTGAAGTGACTTCAACAGCACAGAGCAGAGTGTAAAAGCAGAGAGGTGTAAAAGTGCTTTTCAATGCCTTTAGAGCACAGCAAAGGTGTCAGGAAAACCTGCAGAGCACCAGCCCTGCTGGAATTCCTCTACCTGTGACAGCTCATCTCCATTTCTGGCCACTTCTGTTGCTTTTTGGTACGAGACTCTCATCTTCACCTCATTTTTGGGAACCTGTCCCTTGCTTTGTGTTTGCTTTGTGCCTGGCCTTGGCTGGAGCTCTCTGGTCAGCATGCAAACACCAAAATAAAATTCCACTTGCCCAAATTTGCAGCTGCTATGACCCAAAAAAAACCAAAAACAACAAAACCCCATCTGGGGCAAGGCCAAGCCAGCACTGTGCTGTTTGAACCCTCTCACCTCCCCCTGTGTGTGTGCACCTGGGGCCACAATGCCACCAGAGACAGAGCCAAGGGACACATCCTGAAGAGCAGAAGAGCCAAATGATAAATCCTAGAGATCAAACACATCAGTTTGTTTTCCCTTAGGAGAGCGTGCATCTGTGTTTTCCAAGGAATTAACTTCAAAGTTAGGGAGTTTTTGTCTGGGATAATTCAATAAAAGCCCACATGGAAACTCCTCCCTGGCTGCACAGGTGCAAGCTCTGAGTTCAGGCCAGGCTAAAAAAGCTGTCCCTGCCATTGTCCCTCAGCTCTGCACCCTCACCTGTGCCAAAACCTCTGTGCACAGCTCCCAAAATCCAGTCCAGGCAGAGCGAGAGGGCAGATGCCTCATGCCAAAGCCACCCAGAGCTGCTTTAGGTTGTGCTGTGTTCCAGGGCAAAAAAATGGGGCCAGACCCCCCAGGTGCCATGGCAGGGACACTTTGTGCCTTCCCAAAAAACCTGGATAAAAACAGAGCCACCAAACACCTGCCTGTGCTTGCTGTGGGGACAAAACAGGCTGAGCAGGCAGCTCCTTTCTCCTCTGGGGGTTCACTCCATCCATGGGGTCAGAGCTGTGCTGGGAGCCAGCAGCTCCACAAGGGCTGAGCCACGACCCCTCTGCTGAAATCAACAGTTAAATCAACATTTGCTGACCCCAAAGGGGAAATGTGGGGTTCCCCTTGGAAAAAAAACAAACCCCAAACCACCAGGCAGAGAGAGAAACCAGCATGGAAAGGGTCAGACACATCAGTCTTTCCTCTGCTCTCACTGTCAGGCTCCTAAGGGATGATTTTCTAGATTGAAATATTTCTATATTATATATATAAAATATATTAATACATAATTTTAAAAATAATATTATCAATACATTATATTTAATTAACATTGATAATATTCATATTTTAATATTTCAATCTTCTATATCTATGTCTATATTAAAAATATTTCTATATATGTCTATATGTCTATATTAAAAATATTTCTATATTTCTATATGTCTATATTAAAAATATTTCTATATGTCTATATTAAAAATATTTCTATATGTCTGTATCTAACACTTGCAGATTAACATTTTTCCTCCCAACTCCCTGCACAGAGGTGATGAATTTGCTTCTCCCAGCTGCTCTGTGCTTTCCCTGAACTCTGCATTCCCTCAGTCCCTGCAGATTTTGGCAAACGGGTGTACCAAGGAGTGCGAGTGAAACACACGGTGAAGGATCTCCTGGCTGAGAAGCGATCCCGGCAGAGCAGCGGCTCCCGCTTCAGCGTGAGTCCCGTCCCCCACCCCCTTTTTTAACCCCATAAAGTCTCGTCATCCCATCCTCTGCTTTAAAGAGAGTTTGGGGCACTGCTGGTATTAACAGAACAGCATTTGCAACACTACTGCTTGCCCCAAAACATCCTTGGTTTTCATATCTGTGAACTTTAAACACCTCATAACCCTTTTTTTTTTTTTTTCATTTTCAAGCATAGCAGTGATGTTAAATTCCTCTTTCCTTTCACATCCTACGTGTGACACCTTCCCAAGTCAACTTCCTTTGCCACCAGCTGCACTTGGACAAGGCAGTGCCCCGAAAATAGCTGCTCTTCCCCGAATGCTGAGCTCCTTCCAGCTCCTCTCTGAGTGCCAGGGAGCTGCAGGGATGTGATGAGCTGGAAAGAGGCCAAGCATCAGCTTGGAAGAGATGATTTCCTCTTTAAGTGGTTCTATGGCAACAGGAAACCCAAGTTCTACTACACAACATTGTTTTTTTTTTCTCAATTGCCAGCCAGAAAAGCGTGGCTGTCCCCAGAAAGGAACACAATGCTGTGATGCCAGGATGTGGTGGCATCCAGTGGCACAAGGAACCCTTCCCTGGCTGCTCCTGGGACTCACCTTTGCTGGGCAGCAGCTCCTCAGTTCCAGGCTGGCTGGGAGCTGTGGGACACTGGCAGAGGAGGGGGAGCTGGAACTGTGTCCTGGAAGGAGAGAGAGGGAGCAGAGCCCCGGATCACTGGCAGCAGAACACAAATTGGGAATTCTGATGCTTTTTTCCCCCAAAAGCCATTTACCTCTGGCTTTTTTTTTTTTCACACTGAAGAGGCCTCACAGGGACTTACTTTCAAGTGTTTTTCCTGCTGTGACTTTCAGGCCCATTAACTCTGTGTGACAAAACAAGCAGGGGAAAAAAAGACAAAAAACCACCAGGATTGGGCATCACCAAACACAGCAAAATCCAGCCACAGACCCATCCCCACAGGCTTCAGCTGCTGCAGGAAGGCAGAATTCCCCTGAGCCATGGAGAGTCACTGGGGAAGACACTCCCAGCAGGCAGACATTTGGGAAGAGGCCTTTGGGGAGCAGCAGGAAGCAGCTGAGAAAACAGCTCCTGGTTGATGATATCACATTTACCTGCTCCCTCTCTGGAGGCGGCAGCTTCAACAGCCACAATCCAGCTCCCTGGAACTGTAAAATCCTCCTGGCTTTATTGCCCTTAGCTTTGTGCTGCAGAGCCCAGCAGTTGTGTGTGTGTATCTGATGCAAAACCAGCCCTGCTGCTCATTCCCCACGAGAGACAAAAAATTATTGTGCAGGGCAAACATCCGTATTTGCTCAGACGTATCATGAAAAGAGCTGCTGTAAACGCAGCTGTTTGTCTGGCAGCATAGAGCCCAGAAACAAAGCCAGGGGCAGATAACTGAACACCCCTTTGGCTGTTGATGATGCACAAGGTAATTTAGCTGCATCTTTTGTTTGAGGGTGATCTTTTCTCCAGAAAAAGCAAAGCAAAACAAAAAAAACATCCCTTGGCCATTGTTGGTGTGAGAGGAGGCCTGTGCTGAGCAGGGAAGTCCAAAGCTCAGCAGAGAAGAGTTTTGGGCTGAGGTTTCAACAATTTCCTGACAGCCAAGCCCTGCACACATCTAGTGATGGGAAATCAGGGTGTGCTGTGGGGAAAGCCACACAAAATTGGGGATTCTGCACCAACTGCAGGGCTCAGGGCTGGGCTTTAGGGAGGCTCTGGCTTTTCCTTTGCCTAGGGATGAGCCTGCAGTTGTCCTCTGCAGGGTGGAAGGATTCCTGTCTTCTCTGAGGTGTGCAAGTGGATACCTGCACAGGTGAAGCACTGCAATGCTATGGTTTAAAGAGAATTCATTGCTGAGTGCCCAGCAGTGCTCCCAGACCAGGGGCACACATTCAGCAGTGCCCTGCCCAGGCTCAGCTTTGTTTTTATGGAGAATTTTTATTCCTTCAGCTGCTCCATTACAGATTCGACCCAGAGAGGTGATGTCCTGAATCCAAAGCATTGCCAAAGGGCAGGGCCAAGTCATTATTTTGAGCTGGATCCTTAAATTTGGTCAGATTCGTAGGCAAGTTGGGAGGCAGTGAAGCAGCAGAGCTCTCTGGAGAGATCCCAGCCAGGATCTGTGCCTGGCCACGGGCAGGGCAGGCTGAGCTCCAGCTTATCAACAGCTGGACACGCTGTGGGCCCCAGGGAGGTTGAGCAGACCTGCAGGAGATGCAGGCTCTCCATGCCCCTGGCAGGGAAAGGAAGCAGTGAAGGGAGGAAATGAACTAATGGGTCTCAATTAAGGCTGATAAGGAGCAAGGAGAGGAATGAAATGCAGGGCTCTGCATGATGGGGCCAAGGATGGGCTGCAGCAGAGGCTCCTGCACTTGAATTCAGGCAGATAAAGCCCTGGTAGCTCCTGGCAGCCCTGGGACTCTCCACCACAGGTGTGTACACACAGCCAGGCAGTTCCAGTGGCTGTTGAACAGATAGGATCAAAGATTAAATGCTCTGGTAATCGGAAATGATCCCTGCTGGAGGCTGCCAGCTGTGCCCAGGGACCTTCCTGTCCCTCCAGCAGAGCATCCCAGCTCCCACCACTGCAGCCCCTTGTCCTCTTGTGCTGCTTGAACCTCCCAGCTCGGCTTGTTCCTCTGAAAGGAACCTGGATGCTGAGAGAGGACCTGGATTTGCATGTGATGACTTCAGCTGGGGACAGGTGCGAGCCCTGCCCGTGTGACACCAACGCTGCTCTGTCCACAAGCCCAGGGGCTCCTTCCTGCCACCTCCTGTCACCTCTGCAGCCCGTGTGGCCTGTGCAGGCTCAGAGCTCATTTCCATGACGGAGCAGGGAGCAGCTGCAAACCTTCCCTCGGCAGTAGAAGGAAGTCCGCAGGGCTGGCAAATTTAATTCAAATCTAAACCTCTAAATTTGGTTGCCTGCTACGGCAGGAACCTCCTGTTTGCACTATGCAAACTGGCCAGAGAGTGCCACCAGCACTGGCCAGGGGACAGCAGAGCTGACAGCAGCGCAGCTGGGGGCTCTGCATTCCTGCTCCGGGGGCTTGGAGCTCCCAAAACCAGAACTCACTTGGACTCCAGAGGAGCAGATGCCTTTGCCAGGGTGCTTTGTAAGCAATTAGGCACTGGGAGCATCAGTGTCACTCCAGGAGGAATTCTCCTTTACCTGCGGATCAAGAGGAGAGGATGACGATTATTAATAATATTATTATTACTATTATCATAACTATTGCTGTAGGACCCAAATAGGATCTAGGAACTCTCTCTCCACCCAGCCTGCTTGTGCTGCCAGGTAAAGCAGCTCTGGGGCAGCAGATCCAGCACAACTGAGCTGGAACATGGGCTGGAATTTTTTTCCATTTTGGCCACTCAGGGGCTCAGATCTCACCTTGCATCACCCTCAGCATCCTGCCTGCTTTGAGGGACCCTGTGGGACAGGAGGAAGAAGCCAGTTATCTTGATACTCCTCTTATCAGCTCTGCACAAGACCTTCAAAATCTCTGCTTAGCCTACATCAGTTAATAGCTCCAAGGAAATAATGGACTTAAACCTTTCACAGCACCCAGGCTCAAATAATGCACGTGAATTACACTCAGAGAGCTGCCTTGCTTTGAAAAGTCATTTTTTCAAACATCTTTTTATCTTTTGCAGGGCAGCACCAGCACAGCACAGTCACCCTTTGGCCAAATGCCAGGTGAGGTCTTCCCTCCACGGATGAACTCCTTCCATGCAGATGGGAGGGCTGGCACAGCCCTGTCTGTTCTCCTCCCGAGGATGTGAAACAAGCCCCAGAGCGGGGCCACCCCTCAGAGCGAGCCCAGGAGGAAAGTAATTAAAAGAATCAAAAAAAGAACAGCAATAATCTTGTATAAAACCGTCAAAGAGAGTAATTAAAGCACTTCGCACCTCTTTTAGCAGAGGAGCCATACAGAATCCCTCCTTTTCCTCCTGTGTTCTCCCATTTTCCCTGGAGCTGGAGAGACAAAGCACAAAATCAGGAGCTGACCTGTTTTATCCCTTGAGCTCTCGGGCAGGGAAAGCAGAGTGAGGCTGGAACCTCCTCCCCAGGGGCTGTAACAGAGGAAGGAAGAAGCACAGCCTGGCTGAGCTGACCTCCATCTCCCTGCCCTCCTATTTAAAGCTTCCCAAACACTTTGGTTTGCTGCAGATGGAATCAAAAGCTCCTCTGGGCTCACACACCTGTGTCAAGGCAGGATGGGTTCCTGGGTGATGCTGGGCAGAAAAGGGCTCTGCTTTGCACCCACAGAGGGGTCCATCATTCTGTGACAGCTGTTAGAATTTTCTTTACAGTTTTCCACCCTTTTTTGTGGCCCCCCAGGCTCACCCACCACGGCTGGTTACTACGGCGTCCGCAGATCCTTCCCAGCCGAGCTGGATTTCCACAGCACCAAGCAGTTTGTCAGTGATGTCTACTCCTCCCCTCTGGGCTCCAAGCCCTTCTCCTGCGACTCCTCTGCCCCCCAGAGCTACCCAGCACTCCTGGAGCCTTATCTGAGTGAGCAGTTCGGGGATCACCGTGCTCCTCCTCTCCCAGCTGCCACCAGCTCCTTCTTCAATGCTCCGGCCGTGCCCCCTCTCCTGCCATCCTTCCCCGGTGACACGGGGCACCTCCTGCTCGTGAGTGGCTCCATGGCTCTGTGTCCCAGGGCAAGGTCACCCCACTGAAATGTGGGGTTCAGTCAGGGGGACTCGTGGGGAAAGGATGTGGCTGTTACGGGAGCAGGTGGGGCAGGGCTCTGGGGGAAAGATTTTTCTCTTTAGTTCCATCTAATTGTCCCCACTTCCTGTTGGAGACATCCCTGGAGACATCTCATTCTGCTCTGAACTGGACACTGCTCCCAGGCACAGGCTGGGATTGCTGGGGTGTCCTGTGCAGGGCCAGGAGTGAGATTTGATGATCCTGGTGGGTCCCTTCCAGCTCAGGATACTCTGTGATTCCAGGATTTTATGAAACCCTCACTCCTTGAGTTTCTAGAAACTGCCCTTGGTGACTCCAGGCCTGTCCCTATCCCTGCCACTTGCCAGGAGCCAGCTCCACTCACACCCCCACCACAGAGCTCCTGGATGCTGTAGGATCAGGGCTGGCCAGTCCTATTGGGACCCTGTTCCAGGCCCTGACAGGATGGATGTTTCCTTTCACAGAACACCCAACACTGCTCCAGAGCCACAGAAACCCTCTGGGGATCGACATTCCATTACCTCCAGAACAGGCTTTTGTTCCTAAGGGTTTTCCTTGTTTTCTCTCCCTGTTTCTCTGCAGAGAGAGCCCTGGGAGCAGACCACACCCGAGAGCCTCAGCCAGTGTGACAGTGCATGCCCAGACCCTCTGCAGGCAGTCCCTGCCAGCTCCAGCTGCCTCTCCCTGCCTGAATCCGGAGGTGTTTCCCCATTCCGAGGCTCAGGCTGGACCCCAGCCATCCCTGGAGCCCAGCCCTACCCTCTGCACCCCCTAGAAGATGTCCACTACTCCTCCAGCTACGCTGCCACCTCGCCCTACAGCTTGTCCCCGTTCATGGCCGTGGCCAATGAGCCCTCCAGGATGAGCCACCAGTGCCTGGAGCAGCCCTCGGAGCCACCACACCTTCCTGACCACTCTGCCTGGGCTAAAGAGGATGGAAGTGCCCTCTGGGGGACCTATGAAGGCAGGAGAACTTACTGAGGAAAGAGAGGCAGACCATTATTGAAGCAAATTTTACACTCCTTCCTAAAACTGCTCCTTCAAACGTGATGCTTTGTGCTCTGGTTAGAAATACAATCATTGGACACACCACACTGAGCTCAGAGTGGTGCCTTCTAGTGAAAGGAATTTCTCCCAGTCCCACTGTGCCACAAGTAAAACACTCAGCCTGAAAAACGCCTGCGCTCCGCAGGCTTTTCCTACCAGCAAGGTTTCCTTCTCAGAGGGCTTTTCCATTTTCCTGAATGGTTTAGAGGTTCTGTAGGGTGTGGGCACTGCCCTGCCTGCTCCCAGAGCACCAAACGCCCCCTCCCTTACATCCTTTTTGCCCTGAATGAACGGCAGAGCCGCTCCTTCCCTGCCCGCCCCAGATCCATCCCCACCTGCTGGGCACCTGGCTGCTCCAGAGGCATCCAGGTGTGCTGGCAGAGGGACCGGAGCGGCTGCCAGCCCCGTGGCCACTAGAGGTAGCTCTGCACACACGAACACGGCGAGGTGAACCCTCCCCTCCCAGAGCCAGCACATCCCGGCTGCCTGGTCCCAGCAGGAGGAGGTCACCCCTTCACCCAGCTCGCCCCCAAGCCTGGCACCCACAGCCGCAGCAAGAGGCTCTGGAGCATCCCAGCCCCTGGGAATGTGGAGGGATGAGAAGCTTTAAATCTCTCCTTGCCTTTCCTCCTCAAATCCTGGTGCTGGTGGGGCACTTGAAGCCTTCACAGCACCTTGCACTCCCACGAGTGGCAGGTGTGGAGCGTCCCGGGGTGGCCCCTTGCCCTGCCAGAGCTGTTCCCCGGTCACCTCAGGGTGTGTGCCCCACACCCAGCCCTGCTGCCCCCAAACCTGAATCCAGCCTGAGCCTTGTTCCACTCCACAGCTGAATCTCAGCTGTTCCTTCTGGGGCTGCTGTGAGCAGGACCAGTGTGGCTGTGCTGCCATCAGGCTCTGAGGGAGAAGCAGAGACAGGTTTTTGAGCTGTCTTCAGTGTTCGACCCACTCAGGCAGTCAGCTCCTAATCAAGGCAGGGTTTTTATCAGCCTGGAAATGCTCTGAAGCCCAAGCCCTGCAGGAACAGCCAGGACTCAGCTGCCTCGTGTTTCCTGAAGGCATCCAGCTGCCCCAGGGCTGCAGCTGGGCAGGCTCTGCTCTCTGCTTATAGGGGGAACCACCATCCCAGCTCCCTGCAGCTCCAGGAGGGAACAGCCCCAGTAAGGGAAGGGTTTCAGATCCCAAATTCCTTGGTGACAACCCCCCACTTGCCCAGCACATTCCTTTGTGCTCCAGAGCAGGTGGACTCCTCTCCTGGTGGGATGTGTCCCTATAAAGCTGTCCCAGGCAAGGCTTGGCCTACCAGGAGCTGCAGGGGCACATTTCAGAGCCAGGAATGGCCTCACTCCCCACAGAAATCAAGTGTTATTTGTTCAACTTCAAGGAAAATAAAAGATCTGGCCGTGACAACAGCCAGCCTGAGCTGCTGGTAGATGATTAACAGCCTGGCCTGCTCCCTGCCTCGACTCCCTGCCTGTGGCAGAGGCTGTGGTCCTCAGGAAAAAGCTTAAAGGCAGCCTAAAAACCCAGTTCCAGCAGTGCTGTCAAGGGATGGTCATCCCAAAAGTCTGAGCCACACACCGAACCCCACACCTGCAGCTCCCAGGGCAGGCCAGCACTGAGGCTCGTGAGGAAAAGGCTGATTTGTGCAGCACAGGCAAACGGCCTGAATTGGGGGAAAACACAAATAAACTCCAATGTGAACCCAGCACCCAGGCAGAGGGAGGAAATGCTGTGGGAAGAAGTGGGGTTCAGGTAACTTCAGCCACCTGGGTGTCCAGGGCAGCCTCTTTGTTAGGCCACAGCTGCCTGCTGCCATTTTGGCCCCAAACCCTCAGAATTTAGCCTTAAAACATGAAAAAATGTGCAAAAAGCAAGTCAATCCCTTGCAGAGTGCTCACTGCAGGTAGCAAATGAAATATGAGAGGGCTGGAGCCCAGCCTGTGCATCTGAGGGGAAAACTCTGAGCAGGTTTGGAGGCATCTGCTTCATTCAGGGAAAGATGGATAAAACCCTGCAAATGTCCCAAAAGCAAAGGGTGGGGAGGGTGACCCCTCCAAATTCTATTCCCCCAGACCCTCTGCTAGATGGGGATGTGCTCGGTTTCACAAAAAGATAGCCCATTTTGTGGAGCCTTTGAATATTCAAATTGAAAGTATCGCGCAATCATTGATTGTCAAATCATTGGTTTCTAGAGGTTTTAAATACTTGGCATAAGGAGAGAAAAACTCAAACTTATACCCGTAGGGATAAAACAATAATATTGCCGGGATCCACCTGCCATTGCCACCAGGCAGGCAGGTCCCTTCACCCCCAAATTTCAAGCCTGCCTCCCCTCGCCCCCTTGGCCAGCTTGTGGGGCCGGGGCCGGGGCCACCTCTGCTGCTGCACCGGGCACCTGGCGAGGCGCTGCCCGCTCCGGCTCGGGATGTCGGGTAAGCCCCGCTCCGTGCCCCCGCCGGGTCCCCGCACCCCGCTTTGGGGCCGTTTCGGGGTCACTCCGCCAGCGAGGCGATCCCGCCTGCCAAGGCTCCAGGAGGGAGCGGGGAGGGCGGGGAGGAGGGAGGGAGGAGGCGCGGGAGGCTCGGCTGCTGCTCGGGACGGGGCTCGGCGGGCATCGAGCGGGGCTTGGGCAGGGCTGGCTGTGCTGCGAGCCCCGGCCGGGGGTGACAGGGGACCCTGCACATCTGTGTGCCCACCCTGTATCCCTGTGTGCCCACCCGGTATCCCTGTGTGCCCATCCCGCACATCTGTGTGCTCTCCTTGCACAGCTGTGTTCCCTCTCTGCATCCCTGTGTGCCCACCCCGCACATCTGTGTGCCCACCCTGCATCCCTGTGTTCCCTCTCTGCATCCCTGTGTGCCCACCCCGCACATCTGTGTGCCCACCCTGCATCCCTGTGTTCCCTCTCTGCATCCCTGTGTGCCCACCCCGNGTATCCCTAGGTGCGCACCCCGCGTCTCTGTGCCCTCCCGGATTCCCTGTGTGCCCACCCCGTACATCTCTTTGTGCCCTCCCTGCACCTCTGCGTTCCCACCCAGCACACTCCACTCCGGCCACGCAGCTCCTGAATCCCAACCCAGAGTCCACCCCCTGTCCTTGTCACCCTGCTCCCAGCCCACCCTCAGCAGCCTTTCCATGGACCCCCAGCCCCATCACGCTGCTCTCTGAGCCCCAGAACCATCACTCTGTTCCCTGACCCCCAACCCACTTTTGTCACTCTGCCCCTTGACCCCCAACCCACCTTGGCCACCCTTCTCCCTGACCCCCAGTCCATCACCTTGCCCTCTGACTCCCAAATCCACCACCCTACCCTTGACCCTGCTAGAAGGGGCTGCTCTGTCAGGGCCCTCCCTGGCTGCAGGGAGGTCAGGTAACTGTGCTGTTCTCCTTAAATCCCACCCTTCCCTCCCCTCATTTTCCCCATCTCCAGTTTGTTGAACAGGAACAAAACACCAAAACATGAGCTGAATAATCCCCAGCTGAGCCCAGCTCAGCAAACTGCCCTGAAGGCAGTCCTGTCACCTCTCTGGTACCTGTCCCAGCTTGTCCTCACCCAGAGCACCACGGGGGCACTGGGAGGGCTGGCAGAGGTCACAGCAGAAGGGGACAGTGCCTGCAGTGCAGGATTCCCTGGCTGTGTGGGCACAAGCTGCAAACCCAGCGTTGTTTTTGTGCCAGGATCTCCTGGCACTGTGCAGCTGCCTTGGAGAAGTTGTTCCGTGTCCAGAGGTGGCACTGGAAGGCCGGGTTTAGCTCTGGCACTGCTGTTCTCCTGCTGGGAGTTTATTTTTGGTGCCTCCTTCAGGGCTGTCTGCTCCCTGCTCTGGCATTTTTTGAGTGCAGAGACCAGTCTGGGTGTGTTTCCTTTTACTGTGTGATTTGGATTAAAACACCAGCAGAAAGTTAGGACAGAAACAACTGCCAGAGGATCTGTGTTTTACCATGAGTACATCAAGTGAAAGTGGTTTTTCAGAAGAAGTACATTCTTTATCATTTCCTGTCCTAAAAATCCCTCATCAGGTAGTGACTCGTGATTGCTGGTTGGTTTTGGCTGGATTAAACACCCTAAATTCTTGTTTGAAATAAATAGGGGTTGTACATGAGCAGAATAAAGAGATAATCTAGGCTTTGCAAGAAAGCACTCATTTTATTGGTGTTTTGTTTAGCTCTCTGAATAACCACCCACATATTTCCATTGTTTTATTCCTGGGTTTCATCTGCCAGATGAAGAGCTTCCCACATTTATTTTCAGGTCCTGAGAGAGGCAAATATGTCAGGAATTTAAATGAATCCAACAGCAGCACCAGATGGAGCCTGGTATTGGGAAAGCTGGAAGGGGGCAGGGGGAAGAATGAGATAGAGAAGAATAAAACATGTGGTTATTAAATATTATCAACAGCAAGATTTTCATGTGAAGAGGGCTGTGAGTGTGACTGCAGAGACCAATTAGTCATGTTAAGTCTAATTGTTCTCCACATGGAGCACACCTGAAAACCTGCTGGATTTGCTGTTTGCTCTGAGATTCTCCCTCCTTGCAAAGTGTTTTTCCACAAATTCTTGCAGGAAAGCCCAAGGTGTACCAAGGTGTGAGGGTGAAGATCACAGTCAAGGAGTTGCTGCAGCAGAGGAGAGCACAACAAGCAGCCACTGGTTCAGCAGTGAGTAAAAATATTGTGGTGTTCGTTTTGTACCTTGTCTTTTAATGCTTTGTTTGTTTGTTTTTTGCCAAGACTGTAATCTCTGGGCCAAAATCTGGGTGTAACAGGCTGGTGAGGATGGAGGAAAGGAACATTGAGTAAGAGTAGATGCAGCAGTGACCTAAAGGAGTGAGAATCTGAGGAATACAGGGAGAAAGCAGAGCTGCTGCTCCAGAAAAGTCACTCCCTCCAGGATGGAAGGCTCACCTGGCAGCCCCATCCCTTCTGCAGGAGGGGATGGAGCTCTGTGTGTACACACACATGCACATTCCCTCTCATTCCCTCTTCCAGCCTTTGTAGGATTCCTCCAGCTCCAGCCACTCTGGGGATTTGCATAAAGAGCTTGGCAAATCAGTATTTCTTCCTGGTTCGTGACATTACAGCTCTTGAAGCCTTTCAGATTTCATCCTCTGCACTTTGTCGCAGCTGATTGCACAAAAATCAGCCTGAGAGGCGGGGACAGAGAGGTCTGGGTGAAGAGAACTGGCAGGTTTTGGAAACGCTGGGTCACTGCTCCCCTGCAGCAGCCTCGTCATCACAGCCAGGTGTCCCAGGGCTGTGTGGAACCGGTTTTCACTTCCCACCAGCACTCACACAACCCCTGTGGTGCCCACACAGGAAAAAGTGAAAAGTGGCAGTGAGGGAAGTGACCTCGGGGACCTGCACAAGGTATGGCCCTCCCCAAAACCCCCGAGGCTTTGGGCTGGCAGGATGTGCGCTGAGAAAAGCTCGACCTGGGGGCTCCACCTCTGTCTGCCTTGGCACATCTGCACCAGGGAGAAAAGGCACTCTCAGCCCAGAAGAGGCACTGTTAAAGGAATCAAATGCACGGGATGTGCTAGGAAGTTGTCGCCAGGGAAATGAGCGGCTCACTCAAGACCATCTTGAATAAAGAAAATTAAGTGGAGGGCTGTATGAATTAAAACTGAGGGGAAAAAAACCAAAAGTATTTGTACTTGCAGAGTAAAATCCTGGCCCCCAAGCACCAAAACTCCCCTTGTTTTTGGGGTGGATTTCTCCCTTCCAGCAGGTCAGGTTCCTAGGAGTGGTTGATCTGTCTTGCTTCAGCTTCCAACATTCCTTAAAAAACGAAGCTGTCCCTTTTCCAGGAGCACTCCCAGAGCTGCTTCTCAAACAACATCGATCCATTCTGATGGATATCTGTGTGGTCTTTAATTATTAATTCTCAGTAATATCCATCCCTATGAATTCCACGGGACTCCCTCCGCTGCGGAATTCCTGCTCCTGGAAATGAACACACATTCGTTTCAGAGGCAGCTCTGTGGAATCAGGAATGCAGCAAAAAGTGCCCTCAGCACAGAGCTCAGGGGCTTCACTCCAGCTTAGTGCCGTGATTCCCAGAGCTGTCACCAGGAAAAATCATGTTATGCACATTAATCTAATGTTCTGTCCATGCCGGGGAGGTTTTCCCAGCCCCAGCTATGAGGGAAATAAGGTTTATTTAAAGAGTTTGCTCTGAGGCCCAGACTCACCTCGCTCTGTGCCACAGCTCCTCTCCTTCCCTTCTCTTTGCTCAGGTTTCCTGGGGCGGCAGCAGCAGCAGCAGCAGCATCCTTTTTGCAGAGTCTGTGTCTCCGCCTCACCCAGGTTGGTACAAAGCCCTTCCACACGGCCCTTCCCACCCCATTCCCAAATTTTCCCACCGCCCCGAGCCTTCCCAGCCCTTGTTTGAGGCCGGCACCACCCGGGGTGTGGCCACCCAGCACCTGCAGGGAGCCCTGGGATGCAGGTGAGGAGCTCGCACGGAGCTCTCCTTCCTCGAGGCTCTTCTTCCCACAGCAAGGAATTGCATCCCCTTCGGGAAGGGATGCTCATCCCTAGGGAATAACATCACCTTCCCCAGGCTGTGAGTGCCACTGAGGCTCCGAGTGCCCTGGAGCACCTGGCTGAGTTCTGTTCTCTCCTCCCTCTCCTGCCAGCATCCATAGGAGTGAGAGAAATTCCAGATTTTCAACACCACCAAGAGTTTCCTCCTCCTGCCTGCAAATATCCAAAGAAAAGGGGGAAGGGTGAGGGGAGGGGCACTTTGGGCTCACAGATCCTTCAATTATCCCCAGCCAAAGCACAGAGGAAAGGCTGGGCAGGTGTGAGTGCACACATTGCATGGGCAAGGAAATTGTTAAATCATCGATAGCTGGGAATCCATTTGCTTATGTTAATAAAGAAACGTGAGACACGCCAAAGCTGACGTGCCAAAGCCTTTTCAGGCTGGAATGTCTCCATCAGTTTATGTATTTTGGGTGTTTCTCACTCCCCACAGCCAGCTAAGCACTGCCACTTTTGACCCTGCAATGTGCACTTCAGACCTGTGCCCTTCACGTGGACAGGGCTTAAACCATGTTTGAACTCGGTGTGAAAAGACAATAATTCTGAAAAGCCACATGTGCTGTGAGCTTTCCAGGAACTCACCCTTTGGCCAGGAACACTACATGGTCACAGTGCCACATCATCCCTGGCTTGCTTTCCATTGTTCTGCTCAGAATTTTGCCTCCTGTCTGGCTGTTTGGAGGATAAAAAAAGCAAATTATCCTCCTGTTATCCCCTTTTTCCTGCAGGTGTAGCTGTCCCGGGTCTGGAGATGAGGCAAAGGCACAAATCTCTGCCTGGCACTGTCTGGGACTGCAAGCAGTGCCCAGAATGGAGGCCAGAGGGTCAAGAGTCTGAGGGAGTTTCCAGCTGGATCCCTGTCCAAAATGCCAGAGGCCAGAAGAGTTTCCAGCATTTACAGAGCTTTATAGCTGAGGGGGGCTGGATTGCCTGAGTTATTCACATGCTTTTGAGCATTTCCTATAAAATTCACCTTGCCCTTGAAGGGCCCATTTTAATATCTTAACTCCACCAGGTTACTGAGCATAGGACAGCACTGAAACCTGGCCTGGGGCAACACTGCCCTTTGTGAAGACAGACACTGAGCAACTTCCTGCTTTCCTTTCTCTCCTAGAACCTTTTGAAGCAGAACCCATCCCTCCTGTGCCCAGCTGCTGCCCGTCCTGGCAGTTTTCCAGCTGCCTCTCCTGTGAGGAAAGCCCAGGGTACCTGGAGCAGCTGATTGATTCCTGCCTCCAGTCGGATGCAGCCTCTGAGCCAGCCTTCAGTGCCTTCCAGCCATCCTCACACTACACCCCAGACTCCTTCCAGCCAGCCCAGCTCGGCTCCAACCAAGCCCTGGTGAGCTTTGGGACCCAGGGGAGCAGCCACAGGTGTCCCCAAGGGGAAAGGGAGTCACACCCTGGGGCAGAACAGCAGCAATGTGGGAATCTGGCTGCTTTTAGGAGCCTGGGATGCTCCTGGGCTCTGAAAGCTTTCCCATGGGGAACCCCAAATAAACTAAACTGGGAGAGGCTGCAGGATGGGGAATGGCCTTTATGGAGGCCCTGTAGGTTTTCTGCAAATAGCAGCACAGTTCCTGCTAGGGATTGTCCCTACCAACAGAAACTTTGGGTTTACACCTCCAAGCTCTCCCTGAGAAAGGTAACAACAGAGGAATTCTGTGGCTGCTGGCCACATTTCTGAAATCTCCCTTATTTTTTTTTTTTTCTCTCTCTCTCAAACTCCAGGCTGCCAGCTCACCCAGCCCAGCTGACCTGCCCAGCCCCTGGAGCTCCAGCTGCTCTCCCCCCCAGCTCTCTCCCCTCACCCCTCTGACCCCCAGCCCTCCCTCAGCCCTGGACACCAAACCCTACAGCTGCCCCGTGCAGGAATGGCCCTGCCACCCCCCCTGCCCCTTCCCCAGCCCTGCCTGCTGCTGCTCAGCCTGTGGCTCCCAGAGCATGGACAGCAGGGTCCTGCAGTGCTGCCCCTGCCCCAGCACGGACTGCATGGAATTCCTGCCACCCCTGGCCCTGGCTGAGGACTTCTTCAGGAGGGACAGGAGCTGTGACATTTGCTACAGCTAATGGGGACTGTGGTTTCACACATCCACTCTATCCAAATCAGATTAAATTGCCCATGAACTATGCAAAGTTGTGCTGCCTAACACTGTCCAGTTTATTCTTCACTACTTACACATTTTTTTACATGATGCTGTCACTACACTAATCTAAGGTCAGGGGTGTTTTGTTCTTGTTGTGGTGGTTTGGTGGGTTTTTTTTTTCATTGTTGCTGTTTTTTAAATAAATCTGAAGCTGCCTTATCAAACACTTGTCACTAAACCAGCTCTTTTTGATACAAATAAATCATTTGGTGAAAATGCTGAAGCCTGATCATTTTTCATGTGCTAAAGGTCAGTGCTTTTTTTTTCTGTTGCTGATCCAGGCTGCTGACCCAGAGGTGAGGATGAGATTTTGAGCAGCCTATTCAGTGACAGGAAAGGTCTCACTCACCCTTTGCAGCAGATAAAAGGTCCATATTTAATCCAGCATCCAGCTTTTCCTGGACAACCCTGTGCATCACCCAGCTCTGAGGTAGATCTGCAGCTCAGGCCGCCCTGCTGACATTTCCCAGTGGCTCTGGCAGAAAAGGAAAGCTGCTGTTTGTTTGTCACACCAGCCCAGGGTTCAGCCATGGCCCCTCAGAGGTAAAATCCAGAGCCAAACTTCTCTGGCTGCTGCTCAGCACCAGCTTCCCTGTGGAGGCAGAACTCCACTGAGAGGCTGAGGTGGTTTGGCAGCCCTTGGTCAAGTCTGGGCTGTTGATTAAAGGTTTTCAGCATAATCAGCTGAACAGGAGCTAAATTATTTACTTTTTTTAAAAGTAGATAATGGGAAAGTTGTAATACCTGAGGATTTCCTGTTTGTTGCATGAACCCAGACCTTTCTAAGATTTTGTCTTGCCTCCTCTTGGTGAGGCAAACTCAGTTTCTCAGCTGAGCACCCGGACTGGAAAGAAAGAAAGAAGCATCTCTCCATATTTAATTCCCCCCCAAAAGAGAAAATAACTACACCTGTGAAGAGAAATATGAATTCTATCAACTGTTTGCTCACCTTGTCCAGACATTTCCACACTGAACTGAAAATCCTTCCAGTTCCTTTACCTTATGTAAGGGTTTTGGTTTGGTTCTTTTTTTTTTTCCAAAAATGCTTTAAAAATATTTTGATACCTTCAAACAACATCCCCCCTTCTCCCCTGATTAATCTCAGCATTGGCCCAAGTGATAAATTCAGGAGGTCACAGCAGAAAATATTTATCATTATATAAATTATAAAGAGTTGTAACTTTATAGCAGTTAAAGGTGTGATCACCCCTGTGCAGGGACACCCCATCAAGTGTCATTTTAACAGCGCTGGCAGCTGCTTCATCCCCTGAGTGATATTTTGGGGCACTGAAGGGCTGAAATTCTGCCCCAGAGCTCACCCAGTGCCCAGCTACTCCTGCCTGCTGCCTCAGGAGCAGGCACACATCAAAGCCCCTTATCAGCAACAAGAAAAAGCCAGAAGGAGATAAGGCTGAGGCAAGAAATTTGGGGCTTCTGGAGGAAATGGGGTGCCCACATCCTCCCCATGGCTTGGCAAGGGCGGCCTGGGATTAGCAGAGCCAGGGAGATGCTCTCAGGGAGTACAAGGGCACCATGAGATGATAAATAAGGGTTTAAGAACACTCACTAACACATCTTACAAGTGAGCACAGCAAGGAGGGCAAGTGTTGGAGTCTGACAAGATATCTCTGACCTCCAGATGGGGTGGGTGTGTAATTCTCATGGGTTACTGGCAGATTGCACACTTAGCAATATATTGTGGTGTGGATCTTCCCCAGGACTGCTGGGCACACTCAGCAATGCCAGCACTAAAACCACCCTAAATCCCATCCTTATCCTTGGAGGATGCCTGACCCAGGCAAAAAAAACCTCTCCTCAGTGGAGGAGACAAAGATATTTCCAGCAAAATATTCCTACACACCAAAACCTCCAGGTTTTATCAGCTTCCATCACATAAGCAGCACAGTTTCCATCCCTTGCAGCTTCTTCCTCCTTTCCTGCTGCTCCTTCTGCAGTGGTTTGGCAATTCCCCCCGTGCCAGACTGGAATCGTGCTTGAGATGCTGTCCCCAGCTCCCTGTCAACAGCCCCAGGGGACACACTCAGGACAAGTAAAAGCTTGCTGGCTGTTGACACAAGGCCTTGTTGACACAAGAAAGGGAAAAAACACAACAGAGGAGCCATTCAAAGGCTGATTGTGCTGTGTTTTCTGGCTGTTAGAAATTTATTATTTCCTTCCTTTATCCCTCCCAAAAATAAAAAGGAGTTAAAGGAAGTACCTAAAGCAGAGCTGGCTCTATGAAAGGCTGGCATTTCATCAGTCCCTGCCAGGTGAAGCCCTGACTGCCTTTATAAACACAAAGCTGAGGATCATCTCGTGCTTACAAAGCCATGAGTAACTCCAGGAGTCACCAGAAGTCACAGAGAGAAGAAAAGGTTCTTATTTTCAGCTTCTCTAGCAGAGAATTTGATCTAAAAGCTTCTCTTGCCAACCGACTGACAGCTTTTCTATGGTGCCACTTCAGAACGTTTGGTCGGTGATAACGAGCCTTTGTTATTAGCAACTTATCCAAAGCCACAGGTCGGAAGAGATAAACTCTGCAAATAAAGGGATATCACACACTGCCAGCAATGCTGAGCTTAAAGAAGTTACATTTCCCCTGAAACAGCAATAAAAAATTGAGGGGTGAACTGTGAACTGCTTAAATTCACCCCGGTAGAGAAGACAGGACAGGTTTGAGCCTTAAAAGTGATTTTCTTCACAGCCAGGCCAGAAATTGAGAAAGGGAAATGGAAAATTGTTTTACACACAGGGAGAAGAAGCACTTCCAACAGTCTGGTGGCTCCAGTCCAAAGCCAACAGGAGCAGCTTGTGGATTGTGGATTGTGGTTGCTTTCAGAGCAGGCTCTGCTGGCTGAGCTTTGGGAAGAGAGGAGGAATCCTGGGGCTGTCATGGGCTCTTCCCGCTGCAAACCTCATCCATCAGCTCCCAGCAGCACCAGGGGGATGCTTTAATGGAGCCACATTCCTGCCCTAAAAGGACATTTTCCCTGATATTCTGGAGATGGTGATGATTGCAGGCTCCCATTGGCACTGCTCTGTATGAAACCCCAACATCATAAAGAGAAAAGCCACTCTAGGAAAGAAAGCTCCTGTATTTTTTTTCACTCGCTGCCAAAGGACTCCAGTCACCTCACAGACATTTTGAGATGGCAAAAAGCTTTTTATATTTCCACGTGCTGCTCACAGTTTGACAGTTCTGCTGCTGACAGGTTCCAGAATTTGATATTTTATCCATCATTTTGCCTTCACACACAGTACTAACTCACTGATTTAGTTCTCACTCCACTCCATCCAGGCCTTGTTGGGACATCCTTCCAAGTGAGACAGCAAAGGCTTTTGCTGGCCAGTGCTCAGATACATGAAAATTTATGCAAACACATGCAAATACACGTCTGCTTCTGTATCAGCAGGGCTGGAGATACCTGTAGTGAGAAGCAATGGCCCAACAGCAGAGAGGAGGGCTGGAAAATCGAGACCTCTGCATTTCTTAAGAGCTTTTGTTTGTGTCAGTTGTTTAAACACTCCAGTGCCCCAGGAAGTCACACTGAGGCAGCCAGTGGGTGCTCAAGGAAGTGGCTGCAGTGATTTAAGAGCTCTTCCCTTCATCCCTCTGCCCATCCTGCTGGAGAACAGCACAGGGTGGTGCACACTGAGAATCCAGCAAAACGCCGCTCAGAGGGAGCCCTGAGGATGGGACAGCCTCGGCCAGAACACAGCCAGGCTCTGACCTCAGTCACTGCCCCAGCAGAGCCAGTGATTGCACAGCAATTCACAAATCATTTCACAGAAACGCTAGAATGAATCTGTTAAACCCCTCCCAGGTGGGAATGGGAGCAGGAGAGCACTCACCCCTTGCACCCTGACCAGGCACAGCCCCACAGGGGTTTGCTGCCCTAAAACTCTTGGATCCCAAAGGAATTCTCTGTCCCACACAGGTGAGTGCTCAGCTCCCCCCCTGAGGGGCTTCCAGAGCTGCTCTGTGCACCAGGGCTGGAGACTTGGATTGGGTTGGATTGGGTTGGATTGGGTTGGGTTGGGTCGGATTGGATTGGATTGGATCGGAATGGATTGGATTGGATTGGGTTGGGTTGGATTGGGTTGGGTTGGGTTGGGTTGGGTTGGTTGGATTGGGTCGGATTGGATTGGGTTGGATTGGATCAGATTGGATTGGGTTGGATTGGGTCGGATTGGATTGGGTTGGATTGGGTCGGATTGGATTGGGTCAGATTGGATTGGGTCAGATTGGGTTGGATTGGGTTGGATTGGATCAGATTGGATTGGGTTGGGTTGGATTGGATCAGATTGGATTGGGTTGGGTTGGATTGGATCAGATTGGATTGGGTTGGGTTGGATTGGATCAGATTGGATTGGGTTGGGTTGGATTGGATCAGATTGGATTGGGTTGGGTTGGATTGGATCAGATTGGATTGGGTTGGGTTGGATTGGGTCGGATTGGGTTGGATTTGATTGGATTGGGTTGGATTGGAAGTCTCCCCTCAGGAGCCACACAAACCTGCCCCTTGTCCTTGCTCTTACAGCACCTGGTTCTTTTCTTGGGCTGGGGTGACAGCCTGGCCATGGGGAGCTGCTCCAGAGCCCCCAAAATGCTGAGAATGGGCAGTTCCAGGTTGCAGGACCTTCCTGTGGGTCTCTTGGGTCTGGCTGTTTCCATTCCCTGGGGTCAGACCCAGCCAGGGCTGACTCAAGTTCTCCATGCAGGCTTTCCCTCCCCTCAGGATCCTGCATTCCCAGGGGAGCAGGGTCAGTGGTGACTGCACATCACAGAGCTGCAGCATTTCCAGCAGTCCCTCTGCTCCCTCAGAGCAGCATTTCTCAACCTTTTACAGCCAAACTCTCACCTTGGGCTCTGTCACCTCTGCTCCCAAATCAAATCTTGGCTGTGCTTCAAACTTATTTGGAATATTTACTTATTTATGTAGCAGCCATTTGATTTGCTCACCTCCTTGCTGGAGGTTTATTCACATTCTCTGTTACCCAAATTGAGTTTTCAACCATTTGAAAGCTCATCTTCTGCTGTCTGACCTGCTGCTCGTGGCCACAGGTGGAGAAACACTCTCACCCCACGCTGGTTTAAGCCTGGAGGAGCAGGGATGTGCTGCAGAACCCTCCTCACAGTTTTTATGGGAGGCAGAAGCTGGAGTTGAAGCCATTCCATTAACTGCAGTTAACTCAGGATCTGGCATTTCTGTGGCAGGAGTTGAATGCAGGTGTGACTTTCCCTTTCTTCAGCAAATGCCTGACCTGCCAAAAAATGTGGAATTTCAGGAACATCTGAGCACCATTTGAGCCATTCAACCATTCAAGCACCATCTGAGCCACTCAAAACACTCTCACACATAATTATTTATGTGTAAATGTGCAACTAAATAAACTCCCAAATACATCAGGAATATTTTTATACCTGCAAGCACAAAACCCAGCCACCCCTGGAGCGTGCAGGTGTGTTAGGGGAGAGCAGCAGTGAGGATCCCATACCTGATCCCCAGCTTTTCCAAGAGGGGCCATGTGGATTGGTTGGTCATTGTCCAAATTCCTGATGCTGGGGTCTGCCCCATGCTCCAGGAGCAGCTGGATGATTTCCTGCTGGTTCTTGTCACCAGGCAAAGCAGCTGCCATGTGCAGGGCTGTGTTTCCATGGGCCTAAAGCAGGGGGAAGGGGAAAAAAAGGAGTGAAAAACCCAGATAAATCCCCTGTGAGTTGTGCCATCTCCCCAGAATCATCCTAGAAATGGAGATGTGAAATGAGAGAAGAATCCTCATGGGATTTGTCATCAGGAGGTGAGGGAGGATCTCTGCTCTGTTTCTCCCAGGCAGGAGGTTTGTGGATTCAGATTTTTTTGCTTTGCTAGAGCACCACAAACTGGGGGGGCTTTGATGCTTTGGGTGCAGGTGATAAATAGCCCTGAAGAAGGAACATTGCCTGGTTGCTGAAATCCCCCTGAAATCACAATCTCAAGTATGATAGCTCTGAAATCCTCCCTAGAACTGCTCTGACATCACCCCTAAATCATAGCCTCATGTAAGATTGCTCTGAATTCACCTCCTAAATCACACCCTCAAGTATGATTGCTCTGAAATCCCCCCTAAAACTGCTCTGAATTCACCCCTAAATCACACCCTCATGGAAACAGAGACCTGGGGAGTTACTGGAAGAAGAGAAGGCTGTAACAGGCATGGAAATATTTTACTGGGAAACATTAAATTGGATTATAGACACCAAACACATCACGATGTTGCCCACTATGTGCTCCACACATCCCCAGTGCCCCCTTTTCCAACATTTCCAGTGCCAGGAAGATGCAAATTCCCAAGGTCTAGCATGGAATGGCTCCAGTGGCAGGATTTGCACAGGATTTTTCACAGAGCTGGCTGTGAAGCCAGGCATGGATGGAGGATGCTGCAGAAGCTCTGGTGCCACCAGACCGTGTAGAAATCTGTGCCCTGTCTGGTCAGGTATGACTGGTAACGGCTGCAAATGAGAAAAAGCTGATAAACAAACTCACAAGGAGAGGTATTTTTAGTCTGCAAGAGTCTCATTGAGGCAGCTGCTCGGTTTTCTTCTCTCAGAAACAATCATGGGTTTGTGACATTGGGATAGTTGGGCACAAATTGCAGTATTAATATTCCAGTTGTTAAAATGTTAAATGAAAAATGTGATTTTCAGGTCCTGTTAACCACTGAGACATCAGGGAGAACTGAAGCAGAAAATAAAATGGCAGAATTTTAATGGTTTTTCTTCAGACAAGGCATGTTTTACAAGCCCTGAACAAGCAGATCCTTGTCAAGTTTATTATCCCAGAAAGTCAAGGGATGATTAGAAGCTCTTTACAGGATTTCTTGTTAAAATGGAAAGATCTGCAGTTGAGAGCTTCCAAATCCAGGTATGGGCCGAGATAATGGGACAATCTGACAAGAACTGACCTTGAAGCCCCAGGTTGAATTTAATAGATCTCATTTGAGACAAAGTGGGCTCCAGGAATCCTCCAGATGAAAAACACCTCCAAGGCTTCAATGTTTTTCTCCTTGTGAAAACGCCATGGAAACAGGTTTGGAGTGAGACAAGCACAATCAGTGGGTGAGCCAGGGGAACCTAACCATGGCTGTTTCCTTGTCTTCCTCGTGCTTTGAAGAGCTAAAAAAGCCTGGATTTCTCCCTGCCCCAGACAGCTCAGCAACAAGACTGAAGACTCCAAGTGATCCTATCACAGGAGGAAGCTCTCCCAGGATTGTGATCAAGAGACAACAGAGACTGCCATGGACAGGCTCTCACCTGCCTGAAGGGTCTTTAAAGATACAGAAAGAATTCAGTGAAAAGCCTTCACTGGGCAGAAAAACACCAGCTCGGCGCCATTGCCCACATACACAACCCAAAATATGTTTTGTGCAGTCCAGCAGAAACCTGGAGGAGTGAAAAAAGTGAAGCTGCCCTTTGTCTTTGACAGAGAAATTCAGTTCCTCCCTCAGGGACACAAACTGGGGAGCACAAGCAAGGCTGAGACTGCAGCTGCTGAAATAAAAACCAGGCAGGGACCCTCAGCCTTGTCCCCTTCCTCAAAGGGGAAGGACAGAGCACCCAGAATCAGCCCCTGAACCCTGCTGAGAGGGGACAGCCTGGCCAGAGCCCAAGCTCTGGCTGCTGGGACACTGCTGAGGCTCCCAGGAATGTCAGGATTTCTCTTTGGGGGGAAGGGTGGGGCTGCTGCCTGTGTGAGATGATCACTGTCCTGAGGTGAGGTGTGGGGCAGCACTGGGGAGGTTTCCAGCTTGCTTTACCCAACCTAGGCATGGCTGTGCCAGAAAATCTGCAAATAGCATTTAAGGCAGAAAGAATCCCCGTGTCTCTTGACAGAAACAGGAACTTTGTCCTTCCTCTGATGCCACATTTGACAGCAGAGATGAATCAATACCTGGCTGCCCTAAAGTGCCACCTCTCAGTGTTATGCTGCTGTCATCACTGCAGGGCTGTTTTCTCAATCCTCGGCCTAATCTAAAGTTCATGTTCCTCCTCAAGCAACCACTTCCCATGTTCTTCCTGCTCCCTGCTTATCTCCTTCTCATTCTTCATCTCCTGATGGGAGAGGGCCCTGCTTTTCAGGACAGAGTTCAAGCCAGGTGCTGCTTTCCTGGTGAATTGTCTGTTTGCTGGAAAATGAAGTTTGGGGTCGAAAAGAAGTTCAGATTTGCAACTTTTGCCCTTTCTCTCTATAAAAAAACTCTGTTGTTGACAAAAATTACCTTGTTGTTGACAAAATCCTTGGACTTGTAAGCGTTCAGCTCCAGGAAGTACCTGAGCAGGGAGACATTCCCATCCTGCACTGTGTAATGAAGAACTGTCTTGTTGCTTTTCACATCCTATTTGAAAACAGAGAAAAAGAATATTAAAAAAAAAAAAAACACAAACAAGACAAATAAGAACTGTTCTGCAGGACAAGCTGGAGATATCCCATAAATCCATCAGAGGAAACCCAGGCCAGTTCTGCCTCTGATGGGGAGCATCTCCCTCCCTCCAGTGACTTTGAGTGTCCAGTGTTTGCTTCTGGAACTCCAAAAAAGCAGCACCTAACCCTGCCAACAGTCCTTTGGGAGAAGAACAGGCTTGGCCCTTGTGCCAGCAGCTCATTCCTTCTCCAGTTCTGTGTTTTGAGCAGCAGATGTGGGAGAATTCCCAGAAAAACCCGGGGATAACGGAGCCCATCCTCACCCGGCTGTAGATGGAGGCTCCGGTCTGCACCAGGAGCTGGATGCAGGATTCCAGCTCCCTGCTCTGCTGCTGGAGCTCCCTGTGCTGCTCCTCTGTCAGTGCCTGGCTGCCCTGATCCCTCAGCACGCTGTTGTGGGCCAGGACAGCACAGTGGAGAGGGGTATGGCCTGGAAAAAAATATGGGATGGAGGTGAGGACAGTGCCAGGAAAATACTGATGTGCAGAGAGGAGGCAGGGCTGGCACAGAGAGCATTCATTCCATCGTTCATTCAATCATCTAGTCAATCATTCATCCAATCATTTATAAAATAATTCATTCAATTATTTATACAATCATTTATTCAATCTGGTGTTCTTGAGGCACAAGCCCTTCTCAGGTTTCTTCTCTGGCTCTATGAACACTTTTTGGGGCATGTTTTTCCAGCACGATTTTAGTTCCATCTGAGTCCCCCCTGAGCCATCAGCACCTTTGAATTTTGTGGCATTTGAGTGCACAGACACAACTCTGTCTCCCCCAGGCATTTTCTGAGCCTGCTCTGGCCTCCCAAAAACCAAGGAGCACCAATGCAATGAAATATCCAATACAGGTTTTCACACCACTTGTGCAAAAGGATTTTACCTTCAAAATCCTTCATTTCCAAATCCAGAGGGAAACCCAGTGACAGGATAACCTGGAGGCAACAGAGAATTTTAGTTCAGCAGAACACTGTGCAAGCCAAAATCAGCCAAAATTACCAAAATGTAAAATCAAGCACCACCAGATAATGATAATTTAACTACAAATGAAGCCATGATTTGACACTAGATTCCAGTGCTGTGAATGTTCCCAACAGGGACATTCAAGGTGATCACATTCCCTAACTCCCACCTAATTATCCTTTCAGATTCTTGGTTCAGAGCAGTAAAATTCAGTCACTGCCCCCAGCTCAGGAGTGCCAGACTCACTTTCACCCTGGATTAGGCAAAGACACCAGTAACACCAGTACATGTTTATTCTGAGTGATCCTTGACAAGGACAAATGAAAATCTCTTCTTGACAGAAGTTCATGGCCTAAGAGTTTGCCAACACTGACAGTTCTCAGGCTGGATTTATTTACTTTTTGTTTTCAGTGTGCAGCAGGGTGTTAATTTAAACCCTCAGCTTGGGGCAATGAGGGCACAGAAACACCAGGAATTGCGATCTGGAGATGAGAATTTCTGGGATTTAACAGAGAATCAAAACTTGAAAACTCTTTAATATAAGAAAATTATAGATTGAACACAATGGAGTTAAGTAGCTCCTTGTCTCTATTATTACAGAGAATTTATTTACTTCTTTTGGTTGCACAAAGCAAATTGTTCACATTTATGGCTGAGAATTTTTGCAGTGACTCATCTGTGTCGAGTCAGACGAGCTCAGGGCAGAATCCTCCCACTGAAAGATCACCCAGAACGGTTAGGGCTTGACTTATCTCCTTGTAACAAAAATAAAATATATCCAGATCAAATATTGACAGGTAGCTCTGAGGTGTTTATTAGAGATTAGATAGTTAATCCATTAGAAAAAAAAAACCCCAACTAATAAAATAAACAAATAGATCATAAAACCTTTCATGGCTCTGACCACATTGAGGAGCGAGTCTCTGCCTGTTTTCCCTTTTTATGTTGAGGCAAAAAAATAAAACAAAACAAACAAACAAAAAAAAAACCCACAAAAGAAAAAACCAAACAAAGGAACCCTGCAATCCAAACCACCTCAGGGCACTCTGTGAGGCTTTGTTGGCATCATCTGGCTGCAAACAATTTTTCCTACTGAAGGAAGCACCTGTTTTCCAGAGAACTGGCTGTGTTACACATTAACTGCCCGCCCAGGGCTCAGCCTGGGGCACGTGTGGGCACAGCTAACGAATGCTGGACGTGGTGCCAGCACCCCTGGCACCTCACCCCTGTCCCCTGCCCTCAGCAGAGCCACCAAACCCTGCCTGTGCTCAGCTCTGACACGGCTCAAGACAGGTTTTGTTTATTAATTACGTTATAAATATATCTAATTTCAATAAAATTAATTTTTTATTAATTTCTGGCCTACAGTGAAGCATTTAAGACTCACAGGGCGCCAATCCCTGCTGGGGAATCCCTTCCCAAAATTCCCACAGGGCCTGATTTAAAGTGTTAATTTGCTGTTCAGGGCTGGCACAGAGCTTAGGTGCAGTTCCCTGTCTGCAGAGAAATCCATGAAGCAAAAGGGAAGCCAAGATTTGCTCAGCTAAGTCAGGTTTTGAAGGAAAATCTGAAAAGTGTGCCTCACTTTGAAGGCTGTCCCTGTCTGCAGGGCCACATCTCGTCTCTCTTCTGCTGGCTTGAGTCTGGACACAATTTTTGGCTCCTGTGTGGATGACAGTGACCTCAGGGAAGGGGTTTCACCCTGGTTTTGGAGCTCCCTCTCCTCACACCTCATGGCTGGGGAGTGCCCTCCAATGCTGAACCACACTGGGGGCTGCACATTTAGAGCTGTGATCTGCAGAAATTATTTCTTTCCCCCCACAGAGCCACTCAAGAATTTTCCTCTATAACAGCAGGCTGCAAGCACAGCCTTAAAACAGGACTAAAACCCACCCTGGGAATTCAATTCCTGACACAAGGAATTGCCCAGTCTCCATCTCTCACTGAGATCTTGCCTTTATTTAAAGACACCAACATCAACACTTTATTGTGGTTTTATACCACCAGCAATTAAAACCATAAAACTTCTCCTACCTGGAGGACCTGGCTGTAGCCATATGTTGCAGCAAGGTGTAAAGCTGTCTGCCCTTTGTTGTCCACGGCGTTGACATCTGCTCCTGCCTGGATCAGGTCGTGGACAATCGCTGCCTGCCTGGCAGTGACAGCCACCAGCAGGGGAGTCTGCAAGAACAGCACACACAGAGCTGTGAGAGAGCTCAGAATAACTCCAGAGTCTGGCACTGGTGCCTTGGAGTGGCTGCCTGCAACACAGGCTAGAAAGAGAATAAAAGTGGGTAAAGAGAATAAAAGTTGATAAAGAGAATAAATAAAAGAGAATAGAATATTAAAAGCCTTCAATAGCAACACCTTGGGCACCTCCCAGAGGCTACACCCAAGATGGATGATGGTCACAAATTTTTCAGACAGATAGAATTTGGTCCATTTACATATCAGGGGGTTAATCCTCCAATTACAGCTCCAGGTAATGAAGTCATTTATCCCCAATTTGCTCCCCTCCCAACTCACTTTTGTTTATACTTTTCAGGGCCTGAGAGAGTGAGGTGTCCTGGAGTTCCAGGCCTAGAGAGAAATTGTTTTGTCTGAATAAAATGGGAGAACAGGAGCTGACAGGCTATGGAGCTTTCCAGTTATGCACTAAAGAATTGCAGGATTATAAATAGATGAAAAATAGAAAAGCTATTTTCTATTTTTTTCTAAGGCAGCAGCTGCTGGTGTAAAACAAGGAGTGGGGAAAGGGCTGGCTGAAATCCCAAGGGTTGTGGTGCCAGGGATGAGCAGAGCTCACAGGATGGTTTGGAATCCCACGTGGCACCATGAGATGGGGACATTTCCCAGCTCTTGCTGCACTCCCTCTGCTTTTCTTCAGCCCTAAATTTGGATGGCAACCCAAACCCAGCATTTTTTAAACCCCGATTGCATCAGGCACAGAACAAGTCAGTTGGCCATAAAACCTTCAGCCTTGGAGACTGATGCCAACACACAAATATTTTGCTGGACCACATCACTCCGTGAATCACGGGCTGCAAAAAGAGCAGGCTCATTCTCATCCCACCTAATTTATGATCACGCCACTGAATTTTACAATCCTGCCCTCAAATGGGGCGTATCAGTGCCAAGCCTTCCTTGCAGGAGGAGAGGGGCAGAGCTGGATTTTTTAGGATGCCCCTCTGCCGGTCACTCCAAGGCTGTCCCCATCCCAAAGCCTGCTGTCTGCAGGACCAATGGCCCCTTTTTACCTTTCCTCTGTGCTCCTTGGCATCGAGTCTCCTCAGGGCTTTCATGCGCTCTGCAGCTGCCAGCGTGTGAGCCCTCAGGCCTTTAGCTGCATAAATATGCAGAATTCTAAGACAGCAAATAAAGACACCCATCACTGATGGACCATGGACCACGCTGGGAACAAACAGTTTCCCACTTTTGGGGTTTTACACCACAAATCCGTGCCATGAGCCCCAAAATCTCCCATTCCCACGGGAAGGGCTTCCTACCTCAAACAGCTGCAGTGTCCAAGAGCCCTCAGCTGTCCTGAGCTGCCTCCTTCCCACTTCAGCACCTTCTTTCAGCTGAGATTCGCCACTGGGAGGTGGCAAAGTCCTCCACAATTCCCAGTTGGGGGAATTGTGTGTATAAATCACTTTTTGGGGCGATACAGCTCTGGGTGTGTTGGTGAAACCTCACCATGGGGGTAACAACTACTCCCTAATTGATATATTTGTAATAAATCAACCTGTTAAACTCCCTAATGGATATACTTGTAATATATCAGCCTGTTAAACTCCCTAATTTATATATTTGTAATATATCCACCTGCTAAACTCTAATTTCTATCAAAACTCTTGATGAGAGGGACACAGCCCTTATATTTTGCACAAGACAAAGAGTTGTCACAGCCCATGGGAGTGGCTGGTGGCCCTTAGTGATGGGGAAAACTCTTCTCTGCTTCACTTTGGTCATCTGGCTCTGGCTGGAGCCACTTCCATTCCCCCAGGTCCTGCCTGAAGGAAATTCCAACCCCTAAAGCACGAGGAGATCACCCCATGCACAGTCACACCAACCCCTGGCTTCATTCTGCTCCAGACAGAAACATTTGATGGTGCTGGGCAGTTGTTTCTCTCCTCAGGTAATTTTGCGCCCCCAGAGCCACTCCTTGCAATTTCAGGAAGTGGAAATATAATTTTCTGGCTAATCTGATTTTCAGTCAAGCTCAGCATTAGCTGTGGCTGCACACCCACACATCCCCAAGGGTGCCAGGAGAGGATCAGAGTGATTGAAGCTGAACTGCAGGAAATGCCTCCAGGCCACAGCTGGATCATGGAATTCCTTCTTAGTCTGCTCAATGTGTAAAATTAGCACAAAATCTGACAGCTAATCTCTGCTTCTAGCCTGGACATATATTATTGAACTAATTGATTGCTAAACCAACGCTTGTGGATAGGAAATAAAACACTCTAGGCATAGCAATGTTACTGTAGATCTTTATTGAAAAAAAAAAAAAAAAAGAATTTGTCTTTTTTTTCTAACCAGAACAACCCAGAAAGAAATGATGAAACAGTTTCATCTTTGTTTTATGTTCACACACAGAATTTACATACATTGGAGTGAAAGGAATTGAAAAGCAATCAGAGCAACCACAGGCCTGATTCACAACTGCTTTATCCCAGCCTCACCCAGGGAATATCTCTGAGCTGTAGAAAACTGGAGGAAGCAGTGGTGAATTAAGCTCCTTTAAATTAATTTCTTTGCTGGGTTTTTCTGCAAATATAAGCCACTAATTTCAATGCAAACCTCAGCTACTGCTCTTTTCCAACAACTTTATGATCACTTACATGATCTAGTGCTCGTGTCTTCCACATTTGTCCATATTCAATTAAAAAAATACTCCTGGAAAGTCTTTAAGACCTTCAACTTGAGTTTTCAAGCCTCACCCAGGCATGAACTGTAAGGCCACTTGAAATATTGCCTGGGTGGCAACTGGACTCCAGGTAATAAAAGAGTACAATAAATTATTTTGCAGTTAGTCTTGCAAATAATAAAATCATCTAAAAATCCTGGGCTTTAGAAAGCAGAAAAACCCAGAGAAATTGTGTTCACCAGCCAAGAGCCTCTTGTTTGTCAAGGAAACAATAAACAGGGTTTTAGGGGATGTATCTCCTGAAATATATTTGCCTGTGGCATGGCAGTCCTGAGCCTCAACCAAAATATTTACAGTTGCATCAGAGGGAAAAGTGAAGCTTCTCATTCTCCAGGGAAGGGAATCAGAAAGCCATAAAGGAATTGTGTGCAGCTCTGGGCCTGGGGACCTTTCCAAGGAGAGGAAAAAGTTCCCTGGCTCAGCACATCACCAGCTCCACACTCAAACACTACAGAAAAGCAAAAATACTGCCAAATAATGATAATGCCATGGATTCCTTGTTGGGCTGCAGTCCAGATTCTGGAAAATCCCTGTCTGCTCCATGATCTCCTGATACAGAGCCATGAATTGCAATCCTGGCTGAGACAGAACACCCAGGAACTTCAGTGGGATGGGATCTGTCCCCTGGCAGCGTTACCAGCCAGCCACTAAACCAGCCCCAAACCCCTCAAATTCGGATATTTCAGAGCCCCAAACCCCTCAAATTCGGATATTTCAGAGCCCCAAACCCCTCTGCAGCTGAAAGAACACGACCCCAAACCCACAGCTCCACACCTGCAGGGCTGGGCTCCAGGGGCAGACAAGGTGAGAGCTCCCAGTTACACCTCGGTGTGAATTCCTGCTCTGGCATTTAGCTCAGCTTTATTTTCAGGCTACTGCACCTACCTGCACCAGCAGAACAAAGATACACTTCACATTTTCCTGATTTCCAAAGGAATAGTAAAATTTAGGGGAGAAAAATGCTTTCTAGTGGCCTAAATCTGGTGAGAGTTCCTCCCTGGACAGGTCAAAGACACACAAACAAGGCATTTCCACAAAAGCAGCCCTATCGAATGGGGTTTGCCAATATTTAGAGGCAATTGTACCCTCACCAAATGCTACAGCTGGCCTTGGCTACACTGGAATCTGTCACTTCGAGGCCATGAGGGTGAAAATCACCTTGTGGTGGTGCTGAGCACAAGTGTGCAGCATCCAGACCTGCCTGGGAGAGGCAGCAGGAGCTGGAACAGCAGAGGAATCTTGTGCTGGGCAACAGGACAAAGCAAATCTCACTCAACACACAAATCACAGCGTGCTAGAATTCCCACCCCACCCACTTCTCCTCCCTCCCCAAAACCCAGAGGTGCTGGATGGAGCAGCTGAGGCCCCAGATGTGCAACCTAAAGCCCTTCCACAGAGAGAGCATGGCTTAACACGTACGTATCATTGTCTTCATCTTCCAGGAGCAGCTTCTCGATGGGCAGGGCACCGATGGCTCTCCGGGCATCCTCCAGCTCCTGCGGGGCTGGCTCGGGGATGGAGATGGGCACGGGCACCAGCTGGGGCCCAGGGAACGAGGAGGAGGCTGCAGGGTACTGCAGGGTGGAGGCTGGCAGGGCAGACAGGGGCTGTGCCCATGGGAAGTACGGCAGGGGTGGCTGCGGCTCCGTCACCTCCAGCGGTGGCACCATGGCTGGGGTGGTGCTGCGGGGCTGGGACAGGGGACAGAGATACAGCAAAATAAGACAATCACCCAGCTGGGGCAGGGGGAGGATGCAGCACAGGTTTGGGATGCCCATCCCACTTCTAACTTCCCCCATCCTTCCTCTCTGGGTGAAGCTCTGCACTGAGGGTGACACTTTTTCCTGTGCCCAGGTCAGGCTCCCTCCAGCTTTCTGCTCCCATTGCCACCCTCCCTGTGACCCTGTCACACCCTGTGCTGGCAGCTGTCCTTGGACAGTACCAACTTTGCTGCCACCAAGGCTGGAGGCAGCTCTGGAGCAGCCCAGGCAGAGCCACATCCCAAACCCAGCACCAAGGGCCACAAGGACACAGGAATGGCCTTTGGGGATTTGCTGGCTCTGCCTGAGCAGCCACACTGAAGCAGGGGAAGGAAAATCAGCTCTGCCCTTCCCCTCCAGAGGGGACCACATCATCTTGTGTCAGCCAAGCAGATTTTGTCTGGCCTGAAGCTGAATATTCTGCTATCTTTACATATTTTGACCTTGCTCTTTTATCCTGTAACAGCATCTCCTGAGATATTTATTGCCAAGTCATCCTTCCTGCCTCACCTGATCAATGAGTTTCCTGGAACCCCAGTGACATTCCTTTTTTATTTTAAACTTGGAAATAAAGAGTGAAAATCCCTGCTCAGACTGGAAGAGTGAAGAGAGCTGGGGAAAAGGTTGTGAATTTTGCCTGATCCCAGTACAACCACAACTTTTTGCCCTGCTCAAACCATATTGCTGGTCCAGGAAACTTCATGGCATGGATGCAAAGACACACAACACAACAGCAATTAAATAAATCAGACTAACTACACCCCACAGCTCTTGCTAGAAGGTGGGAATTAACATCATTTCCAGCTTGGTGTTTTTGACTTACTGCAAAATTGGTGATGAGAGGCTGGGAAGTGTAAGTGAGGACGGAGGAGGGTCCCACCAGGGTGTAGCTGGGACACACAGGCTGGACATACATGTCTGCAGTGTAGGGACAGCTGCCAGCCTCGTGGGACACGTAGTCAGGGTAAGGGCTCCACTGAGCCAGGGGCTGCAGGGAGCTGGGAGAGGGCTGGGGCAGCCACCCAGAGGCCAGAGCTCCTTCCTCTGGGCCAGGCAGGGCAGGGCCAGCAGTGTCCACATCAACGCAAGGCTGGCCTGCAAAACAGGACAGGGTTAAAGCCCAGCTCAGTCTTCCCTGGAGACTCACAGGGAATCAGGGATACATTACCCATGGGGGAGTAGGAAGGGACTGGCTGATGGGGTAAAACAACCTGGAGGAGAGAAGGAAAAAATAAAAATCAGAGGTGAAGCCCATCAGCATTTAATCCAGTCACTCAGAGAAGCACGAAGCATTATCCAGGCATTATCAGCTGATTATCAGTGTCAGGGTCTGAATTCTCCCTGAACTGAACCTGGCAGCCAGGACACACCACCCCAAACACCCACAATGTCCCCTCAGCTCACGGGGACCTCGAAATGCGTTTAAATCTTGTCTAGCAGAGAGAATTCTCCTTGAGAGAGGAGCCAGCCAAGCTGTGCCTGCTGGCAGGGCAAGTGCAGGCTGAAATCAAGCAGCAAACAGGGATGGCTCTGGATGGTCTCTTTGACACTCCTGGACAAGCTGCCTCCCCCTCCAAGCCACTTCCAGTGCCTGGGAATCAGATCCTGCCAAGTGCAAAGCACTTTCCCCTTTCCATTAAGTGGTGGAAGGGGCTCAGCACACTAAAATCACCCCACCTAAAAGACATTAATGGCATTGCCAGGTACCACCAGGCCTTCCAAATGCTTTAGGGATGCAAAGGTTTCTTTTTTTTGTCAGGGTATTGCTGGGGCTGGGCAATCACTGAGCTGCTGAAGGAGACTTTTCCTCCTGCTGTCTTTTCCCCTACCGTTGTAGCTGCATTTGCACTGGAATTGTGGACATTCCCCCTTTTCCTCTTCAGCAGCTCCTTCACTGGCTCCTTCACTCGGACACCTTGGTAGGGGCGAGGCTGTGGCTGCTGGTCTGGGCCAGAAGCTGAGAAAAAAAAAAAAATTATGCAATATTTATTTTCCTTTCAGGGACCCCAGATTCCCACGGCAGCCTGGTGGCTGTACCAGGAAAACTTTTATTTTATTCTTCCTTTCCATCGTGTCCCTCAGTGCCACTGACCTGCAGAGCAGCTTTACACACTCCCAAAAGGAAAATCAGACCAAATATACCCAAAAGGTGACACACCAGAACTGCTGGCCAGGAAGGGACATAAAAAAGTAGAGATAAGGTATTTAAGAGAAATAGATTCACTGTTTAGGCAGAAGGTATAAAAGCAACCCAAATTAGGAAAACATCCTCACTTGGAAAACCATTTAAACATCATTAGTTGGATTTAAATATCTCATTTTGAGACCAGGCAGGTGCTGAAGTCCCAGCCTAGACCAGAGCTATATTTCAGTTCCATGATTTAAAATTTTGCTCATAGCCTGGCCAGGAGGTTGATAAACAGGTGACAACACACCACAGACCTTACACCCAAAAACCTCCCAGCTCACACCCATAGATCCTGCTCCATTTTGAAGAATGAAGTTTACAGCCAGCTCCAAAAGCCTCTCCCAAAGCCATGTGAGCAGTGAAAGCAGGGGAAGCACATTTCTGCCAGAGGCAGAATTAACAACTCATATTTTACCGGGAGTGTTTGGAGGGAGTCGATAGCAGGAGGAAAGCAGGGGATATCAAAGGCTGTGTTTGTAAAGGCACCGATAGCAGAGGTGGCTGCCTGCCCCTTTCACTGCCCCTTGCTGTGCAAATACAGAAATGGAGAAATTTTCCACTTTTAAAGATTGCAACTGGCCTGTGGTTTGGAGGTGCAGGTGGGTATCCAGCTCCAATCTGAATTTTGAACTATTATTCCACCCCAGGAGCATTTATTTAGATTCACATCCTAGACGATGTGAATCTAAATAAATGCTCCTGGGGTGGAATAATAGTTTAAAATGAGGTGAAATGATTCATTCCTAAGAATGAATCATTTCACCTCAGATCATGTCTCCCAGCTACATTTAATGCTGTACACACTGAGGTGTTTCTGTTGCAGCTTCCTGGGAAGAGAAAATTGAGTTCTAAATAAAACAATCATAAATCCACCTCAAGAATTACTTAACAGGATAAACGTTTCTGCTCTAATTTCTTTTAAGAAATACTTTTTCCTCTTCAGCTTGGCTCTTTTATTAACTCATTATGGATAATTTAATTATGAAATCTTGATTGGCCACTATAAATCCTTTTAGGACCAGACAGAACTCCATTCATGCACTGAACTTTTGCCTTTGTTACACACATTAAGGAAATATTTTACTTTTATTTTCCAGCCTTTGCCTGATCTACCTTTGCTTTTTTTGGACATCCTTTGTGGCTCTTTAAATCAGGTTTCCTGCATTCCCATGAATCCTGTGGCTTTCAAAATGAAACTTTAAAAGAGAATAAAGGTTCTATAAGTCTCCATACAAGCATCCACAAGGCCTTTTAATAAAATTCATGTTTTGGTTTTTAAATTTAATTGGCATTCATTTATCTGAGTGCGAATAATAAAGAGTTCTGGTGTTCTTGGTGCTGCGTGAAAACATCAATTCCACAAACCTGAGCTCTGCCAGAAATGAACATTTTGGGGAGTATCTCATGCCCAACTCATCAAAGGGCCTCCCTGCAGAATTAGGGTGGGGAAGGATGGTGGTTTCTGGCTCCAGGTTTGGGGGATGGGAAAGAAGAAATTTACTGTAAAAGCTGACAAATATACCTATTCAGAGTTTCCGGTGTAAGCAGAGTAACCCCAAAAAGAAAAAAAAATATATAAAAAGAAAAAAATATTTTAAAAACCAAAGTCTGCAGATCATATTTCGGTTCCCCCAAGCTGACCTCCAGAAATAAAAATAATGTGAGCACAGCTGCTTTTCCACTGCTCAGGGGTGTGTGGGGTCTGAGCATCACAGACAGACCACAGCAAAATGACTTTGGGGCTTCAGGGTGCAATTCCTCACCGAGCTAAAGACACAGGGTCATTTACAAATACCAGCATTTGGAGGAATAATGGCAATTAAAATATCTTTGTAAAGGAAGAACCTGCATTTGGTCATCCTGTTTGGTTTTTAACAAACTATGAAGCTGTCTTGGACCAAGATTCCATTATATTTTAATTTTAGTCACGAGAGCCCAAGTCCCATCCAATAAAATTGAAGGAACAGCAGCAGTGTCCTGGCTTGTCCCCTGCAATTCCAGGACCACAGAACACCCACATGCTGTTCCTCAGCAGGTTTGGATTTGCACCTGCTCTGCCAAGCTGGGGCAGTTTGAAACAACATCTCCAGTCAAGAAAGAAGGAATCCAAATCCAAGGAGTTTTGCAGTGGTTTCCACATTTCATTTGGGTTCATTTCCATGTTTTGGCCAGGCTGCCTCCCCTGTGCTCAGCCTCCATTCAATGTTATCACCTGATGTATTTGCTAAAAGTCCACAAAAGCCTTGAAGACTTTGTGAGCAAACTTGGAAAGTGGCTGCTGAGCACCAGAGCTGCTGGCAAGGCACCAAATGGCTCCAAAGCCAGGTGCCAACAGCAGGGAGATGTTGGATTCCAGACCTGGCTGCAGCTCAGCCTGGGAGCATCCAAACTCCACCAAAAAGGTTCCTTGGGATCTGGCAGCCTCCATTTATGCACACACAGACCCCTGGTTCTCAAAAATACCGATCTGAGTTAAAGGCCAGGTGGAGAAAGCGTGTGAAGACACGGCCAAAAATTGACAAGCTCCATCCTCCCCTACATTTTGGTCGAAGCATTGCTGAAACTGGAGGGAAGAGAGTGGCAGAACAGCTGCTGGAAGGGTGCAGGCAGCCGAGCGTGGCGGGTTTCAGATCTCTAAACTTCACCTCTGGCCTTCACACACACCATCACAAGCTCAGTTTCAGCCTTCAGCCTTCCAGCCAGGGCAGAGCAATTTCCCAGCAGGCAGATTTCGGTTTGAAATACCCTGCTGGTGCTGCTGAGCCCCTGCCTGCAGCAGCAAGTGTCACTCTGGTCCCCTCTTGCAGAAGATTTCTGTGCTCACAACGCTGATAATCTTATCAACTGATCACTGTTAACACTGCAAATAGCTTTCCCTTTTTTTCCTCCTTTCACCCCTCCAGCGTAATAAATAATTGAAAAGAAACACAATCGTTTCTCTTGTTTGCAGTAACACCAAAAGGCAATCGCTGACTGCAAATAACAAGAAAAAATTTAGATTTCAATTAGCAAAGCCCTGAGTTAATGGCTTGGATATTGGAGACCAAATGACATTTTTATCAGACACAGTGAACTTAGGCTAATAAAAAGAAGAAAGAGGCTTCATTTCATAGGCTTAGAGTCAAATCAAAACCTTTTTACATCCATGCCCATTGCAAGGGACTCAACATTGGTCATGATCCTGTCCTTATTTCCTGGCTAATTAAAAAGTTTCCCTCAAAAAAAAACAAAACAGGGTGATCTTTATCTCTGCTTTGTGGTCAGTCCAGGGCAGGGAGCAAAGCACTGAAATGCATTTAATTGCCCAAAATCCCAGAGGGTGACGACATGACAATTGCCCAAAATCCCAGCTCCATCCCTATCCCTCAGCAGCCTTCAGGGTATGTCCTGCTTTTAATTAATATTTTAATTGAGCCAGCCAACAGTTAAAGGTGAAACACTGACATGACCCACCTGCAATTCCAGCCCCTGGAAGCAAAAATCCAGTTTTTTCTGCCAAGATCCATCTGAACCCGTTGTGTTGGTGGCCACAGGCTGGGGTGGCTGGTGAGCACCAGGTCTCTGGTCCTGATCTAAATTAATTCATACACACCTGACTGATAATTCTCTGGCTGGTCCTGGGAATGAACAACCTCATCAGTGCCAAATAAACCATGAAACAACTCAGAAAATGTTTATGAGTTCCATTTGATCGTCTCTTGCTTCATGATCTTTTCAGTCCTAAAGCCTCAGGTTTGCACATTTGGAGGGCTGCACATGAAGCTTTTTTTGTGCATTTGACACAACCCAAATTTCCCTCAAAGTTGTAGAGAACACAAGGAAAACTGGGCTGGAGAGGATTATAATTTAATAATTCAGCGATTCAATAATCATTTATCCTGCTCAATGCACTGGGGGTGGGGAATTCAGTAAAAATTTTGCCAATGCAAAGCACCCCCCAAACATCTGGGCAGAGAATCTGTTTTAAAACAATCCCAGCTCGGAGCAGGGGCAAAAAGGGCTCAGAGATGGTTGATTGCTCAGCACAAGAAAATGGACTCAGCAGAATCCTGGGCATAATTCAATAGCCTCAATATTTCACCTGCTTACCAACATCTCAAAATCATGTTTGACCAGGTCTCCTACATTGCATTATAACCACCAAAGTCAATGAAATATTAATTTGACAAAAGAATATTTTAAATTTATGGCCAATATCTTCATTTTCAGGTGTTGAAAGATTTTCCAGGAATGGAACTAGCCTTGGATTCAGGCTAATCCATGTGCCCTGTGCTGTTCTTGAGGAATGCTTTTGATAACTGTCCTTTAAAAAATATTTCCTTCACATCTAAAAGGATCTAAATGAGTGGACAGCACTGTGCAGAGCCTACATTTTGTTCCCACACAAGGAAGACATTGCAGATGAACAAATACAGAGTGGATTTTAGATTTTTCCACTTGAATAGAAACCAAAATCAAGGGGAGACACAAAATGCTGGCTAATCCCTGCTGCTCTAGCTATTCTAATTAAAAAATAAAAGCTTCCAAGTGCCAAATGAGGGTTGGATGTAGTGGTGAGGGCCACTAAAAATTCTCTGTTTCAGAATAAGAGAAGCCCTGGTGCAAAGGGGAAGCTGAGATAGACAGAAAGTGTCTTTAACCTTAGGTCTCACCCTCAGGTCCTAATTCCTCCCAGCCCATAATACTCTTTCCATTTTAGTAATGCAAGCTTTCCATTGAATTGCTGCTGTGGTCATTCGTAGAGTTTGACACCTGCTTTGCAAAGCATGGATGGGCTCAACTTTTGTGCTATCCCTCTTTCCCGGTGGGGTTTTACCAAAATTATCACTCACAAGGTGCAGAACGTCACAGTTTCACCTCTCGGTCTCATTAGTTGATACTTTCAGGGTGGTTCTGTGCAGCCCCACATCTGTCATGGGCAGAAAAGCTTTTCTATCCACTTTAAAAGCGTTTGGGAAGGGATTTGCAGAGGTGTGAACTCACATCTCTCGGTGGTAAAGGGAATCTGAGCAGCTCAATCTCTGCCCGTGACTGCAACACCAGCTGAGCACCCAAAAAACCTGGACACAGGAAAGCCAGCACCTAAATAGGAAATTCCTTCAGAACTCGAATTAACTAGGCTGGAAAAGACCTTTGAGATCATCAAGCCCGAGCTGTTTCCACACTTTTCAGAACACAAACCGTTTGTATGGAAGGGTCGTTTTAAGAAATTCACTGCGGAGGTAAACAATAAAAACAAATGAAGAGGAAATAGCTGGTGCTGCCCATGAATTTCCCATCCCTGAGGGGCTGCTGGGGCTGCTCCCGTGCAGCAGAATCCTGGGGAGCCCCGAGCTGTCACTTCTCCTGGGCCGTGGGAGGGGAGGCTTTCGGGCTGAGCCACCCCGGGGCTTTTGTGAGCGGAAGCCCAGGGCCCCACTCCTGCACAGGAGTCACTGTGCTGTGACCTGGGGAACGTTCCCAGCCCACAGGGAATCCCAAACAGCAATTCCCAGAATGTTCTGCACGACAGGAGCCTCTGGCCATGGCAGAGCGTCCCAGCTTTTCCTCGTGTTCCTGCAGAAATATCTCCTGAAGGAGCAGGAAACCTCCCTTAGGAGGTACCCTGAGAAATGTCCTCAGGTGAGGTGACAGCTGCTGCTTGACAGAGGTCTTGTGTCCCTTTTGGGTTTTCACAGATTCACAGAATGTTCTGACCCACCAGGATCATCCACTCTGAAATGAACGGCCCACACAGGGATTGAACCCAAAATCTTGGTGTTATCAGCACCAAGTGAGCCAAACCTCAGGCTTTCAGTTTGGAAAGCTCCCAGGTCACCTGAGCTGCCTCTGCATCAACTCCTGTGTGGCCACAGGAACGTCCATGGGGTCACAGGTGGCCTGAGCAGGTGGTGCAGGAAATGTGAGCTGGTCCCACTGACAGGAAACAGAGGTGACACCAAAAGGGGACACAGAACCACTGGGAACTCCAACTTCCACTGAAACCCACGGGATCTGGCACCTGGACACCTGCCCTGACCTCAGGGATCACACAGGAGTCTCCAGGACTCCTCTGCCTTCAAAGCCAACACACTGCAATGGCTTGGAAAAGAAGCAGCATTAATCAGATTTCCAACAGTTCCATGCTGAAAAAAGGAATTCTGACACAACTACGAAAGGAGGGAGAGTCAAGGATTAACAAGCTCAGGGGACACTGGCCAGGAGTTGTCTATAAATTGTCATCAGGGAATGGCTGACATAATTTGACTTGTAACTCCTGCAAGTGTCAAGGGAAAAAAGCAAAATAAAACCAGTTCCAAATTTCCTCCTACCCAAAGCATTGTTGTTAGCATTGCTTTGTCACTGCAGGAATAAAAAGAAACAAACTCAGATAAACCATTCAGGGACTTCTGAGATAGAATCACGATTTGGATGTAATCATCTTGCAGTTTTTTTCCACGTCTTCTCCTGAAAACTGCTCAAGGTGAAGGGGAAAATCCAAATAAAACTTCCCAAATATGCATTTGAGCTTCCAAAATGTTCAGCTGAAAAGAAAGAAAGCAGGAAAAAAACCCCAGAGGAAGCAGATTTCAAAGCTCAGAAAGGCACATGGTTGGTTTACTACATGCAGTAAAACATCTACAGGCTGTGATAAAAAGATGAGTAATGTCAGATAAGTCACTGGCAAGGGTTTAAGAAATTAATTTTCCACTCAGGTGTGTTGTACCATTCTATGTTAATGGAACAGCAGGGTGAGAGGCAAGGGGTGGCAGCACAGTTGCCAAAATGAACATCACATACTGATGACAAATGAGATATGATGGTGATAAGAGCGAGAATGAAAACCTTGCAAGAATCAAACACCTACCTGGAGCAGGATCAGTAAACTACACCAGCAAAGGTAGGCCCAGAGGAGTGAAATTATCTTGAAAACAAGAAAACTGATTTCCTGTAAAGTCATAACTGTATTGCCCTCAACTGCTTTGTTCCTGATCTTTTTTAATTAGCTGAAAGAAGTACATATAAAAAAAAAAAAAGGCACAGAAATAAGATTTCTCACAGGTTTCACTTTTCAAAAGGAAAATTTTCTGCTATGTAACCACCGTAACCTTTGATATAATACCTGCATCCTGTTATTGTTTTTATGAATCATAGTCTTCCACTTGATTCATAGTGATGAAAGCCACCAAAGCAGCCCTGAGCTCATATCCCTGCTGGAAAATGAGCATCACACCTCAGCACTGGCCTCTCTTGAGCCATCCCTGAGCGTCCCCTCCCCTGCCACTCTCTGCTCATTTATCCCTCACAACCCTCAGCAGGTAGGAAAAGCAAATCACAGCTCACTTACATTTTTGCCAGTGCATTCTGTGGTGGGATGGAGCTTTTTTTTTTTTCCCCTTCTTGGCTGAGGATAACTCAGCTCTGTGTGTGTGTGTGTGGCTCCTGGGTGGGGATGTGACAAGTGAGGGTCAGGATGTTTCTTTCAGCTTTTTAAAAGCGCCGTGTTCCCGCTGAGCCCGGTGACATCATCACCCCTCCAACCACAGCACTTCTACATTTTCCCTTTGCTCTCTGCTTCTTCTTCTTCTTCTTTTGCTTCTTCTCCTCCTTCCCCACGCTCAGCAGCTCCACCGGGGGCAGCCCTGGGAGATGTTCTGCATTAAAAAGGTGCCACCGAGATGGGTTTGTACAATCAAAGGTGGGACCTGCCCCTCCTGGGATTTTCACCGCAAATTTGCAAAGTCAGGGCAAAAGGCTGGACAGCAGCAAAGGGTCTTTTAGGGAGGTTTGGACCTCTTGTGGCACTAAGAGTGATTTATTTTTTTTCCCCTCACATTCTGCTGCTCTGCATGGCACAACTCTTGTCTTCACACAGCCAAACCAGCCCCCAGGCCTGGCCCTTTAAATGTGCAACCCTTCTAAAAGCCAAAATTTGAGTGTTTGCTCCTGCCTTATGAGAATCTCAACTCCCCAGGGCCACTAAATTTGAACTTGTGAGGAAACACCTGTAAACACTTCAAGCCCCATTAAGCCAGGACGTCCTTCATTTAAAAAAGAAACTCCTTTTTTTTTTTCTGTTTTGTTTCTATCAAAATACAACACTTCCTACTCAGGGAGAATCAGCCCCTCCAAAAGAGCCTGTAAAGCTGAAGGAAGGCCATGGGAGCCTGGAGAAGTTCTTGGCATTAATGACAGCACCATTACCACCCACACCATGAGTACAACCCTCTAAAAATCAGACCCCTGGGATCAATTTTCACATTTAACATTGACTTAGGAGCTTCATTCCCAGAGAAATATTTGTTGGAGCTGCACAGTGAGGTCAGGACCTTGTCATTCCCATGTTGCTGTTCAGTTTTTAATCATTGAATTGCCCAAAAAATTTGCTCTCCCAATTCTTTCATCCTGTAAAAAGACCAAGGCAGGATCTGGTGGGGTTTTTGGCCAAAATTCTACTGAAGGAATTTAATGTTTTCAGGTGTTTCAGGCACCTCTTGGGAACAGATCCATTCTATGAACCATCCCAGGACACACCAAACTGAGTTCAGTGGGAAAACACAGATTAATCAGATGAATACTTAATTGTACTCACTCTGCTTCAAAGACTCCCCCAAAAACCAAAAAAGAAGCAAACCCCAGAGCAAGTGGAGTGGAAAGAATTAAGGGATGTGCATGTCTGCCCTCCAAAATAGCCCTGACCTGCTCTACTCTCAGGCACCAGGGCATTGTTCAGCCACATTTTGCATATCTGAATTACTGCTGAGTGCCAGCCCCAGGCTGGGACATCCTCCCTGCTGCTGAAGTGCTTAGTAACAGCTGATACTGCAAAACCAGACACTAGGCTGGGCTTTAACTGCCAATGGAGCCAGGGAAAGCACTGAGACTGGTTCCACTGGGATTTCAGGGCACAAAGGAACCATGGACTCTCCTATCTGGGAGATATCCCTGTTGTGTTTCTCCCTAAACTAATGAAACTCCATTTCAGAAACCTCCTGCATGTGTAGGATTAAGATAATGCAGCAGCAAATCTCCTCCTGACAAATGGAACCTGAAAGCCAGGGCCTGGGCACACATTTGGGTTTGCTGAAAGCCTGGAGGACAGGGCAGTGCCAGGGAACACTGGGACAAGTTCTGGAGTTTGGCTGGAGCAAAAGCAGTGCCAGAGGGGGCTTTGAAATATTCAAATGCCACAATTTTCCAAATGGTTCAAATCCCACAAATTTCCACAATTTTCTTGTGGAAGCCCCTGGATTCTGACAGCACAGAGCACCTGGGATGGGGCAAAGCCCAGGATGGAAACCTGACCACAGATGCAAGAATATCTCAGTCCCTGTTTCCTTTTGCTTTCCTTGTTTCCCAGCAGCAGTGCAGCATTACAAGTTTTTAGTGAAATGCTTTGTGCTTCACTGCCTTGCTTGTTTGGAGAGGTTGTGTGGGGAGAAGAATCCCATTAACATTGTCTGGCAATCCTGAGCTTTCTGTTCCTGGAATTTTCACTGCCAGGCAGCACAAGGAAATCATCATTCAGTAGGATCTGACTAAATCTGGCAAAACAGAATTGGTAATTCTCAGATGGGTGCTTTCATTGCTTTTGCTATTTCCCAGGCCACTTTATTTTCCTCCTAGCTGGCCAGAGCCTGAAACCAAGGGTTGAGGCAGGGCTCTGGGCTGGTTTTTCACTCTGAGAACAGCCTGTGTGTACTTTTGGGCTCTGCAGAGCAGCAGCAGCACAGGCTGAGATTTGTACACAGTGGGTCTGGAGTGCAGCTGAAGGCAGATTGCTTCATAGCCCAAAGTAAATATACAGACTCCTATTAAAAGAATCCATATGTGCTTATCATCCTGCCCTTAACTGTGCTTTAATCGAGCTTAGAAAAGCTGTGGGTAACATTAAATAACTCAGGATTAAACTGGTTTTGAGGTCTTTACATCGATACTTTAAAAATACGAAGCCAGGCAGATAAAGTCTTATTGTAATAAACATCTAAAATGAGGAAGTTGCAGAAAAGGGCCGTGTTTTCCTCAGATAAAACTGTTTTGGTGGCTGATAATCATCCATTTCCATATTTTACACATGGTTTCTAGATTAAGTTTTGATGTGCTTAACAAAGAATCACTCTCCGAAAAGTAACTTCAATTGTACATTAAGATAGAAAGGGCCACGTCACTCCACATCAAGCAAAATAAAAATAGAAGTTTTTCCTCATTTAATGCATTTTATAAATGCAATTTAGTTAAGGACCTTTTATTTATGAGGTGCAAAGGAAGAGATAAAAGTAGAGAGAAAGATCAAAAACATCATATTTACCTCTTCCTCTGTAATTCGTGATTCAGGTTTATAAATGCGAAAGTGACTGATTATAAACTATACTTTTGGTCTATATAAATAAGTCTGGAGCCTCAAAATTATTGCAGACCATCCATCCTCCCCTTTTTTTCCATGGCAAACCCTTTCTCCATCCCCCATCCCTCCTGCCTCTGCTTTTCCTCAGCACAGCAGAGCAGATGAGTAGGGTGAAGTGATGGAGAAAAAGCAGATTTTTGGTGATCTTGCTCCCTGCAAAAAATGTTTTTATACTCTAAGCTGATGTTGCTCTTAAGGGGAACTAAAACCAAGAGCTGTCCCTGCTCGGTCTGGTCTGGCCCTGCAAGAATTTTGAGTGCCAAATAGAAATATCCCAATGATTTTAAATCAATCTGAACCTGAGCTTTAATTCACTCCCTCATCTCTTTGATGTTGTCTTACCAGCCCAGCTCCAGGGAATCAGTGATTTTCTCCCCAAAGGGGATTAAAGCTGTTGACAGAGTTGCTGGGCGTTGGGTTTTGTTGTTTTGGGGTTCATTTTTCTTTGTTTTTCAACAGGTCAATATTAGCACTTCAATCCTGTCAGCATGAGAGGCAGGAATACATAAGGAGTAGTTTGATATTTCAGAGAGCTTTGTGGTCTGCAAGCACAAACATTTACCTCTGAGGACACAAAACCTAAATTAATAAGTGGATCTTTGGATGAGTTTAGAGGACAGCCATGCTTAGAGAAGGTTCTCATAATCCTTTCCTAATCAACCAAGAGAGAGAAGGAAGGAAATGAAAAGCTGAGTCTCATTTAAGGCAACAAAATCTGACATAAGACTGGGAAAGATTTGTTATTTCAGATCAGAAATTCTACAACCTCTGTCTTTACTTTGTAGCTTGATATTGAATGGGAAAATACTGCAGGAAACCACCCAGAAGCAGAGCTCAGAGAGCCTGGATGTGCTCCAGAGCTGATGTTAATCCCATCCCCTGGTTTAGGAACATCACAGTGTCCTGGTGGATTCCCTGAGCACAACCAGAGCTCTGGGCCACCCAAATCCCTCCACCCCAGCTGTCCTGGCAGGGCTCTGAGCAGGACTAAAGGAGGCTCCTCATTCTGGAATTGATGAGGTTGAGCACACAGCAAAATTGCTTTGCTCAAAGTCACATGAGAAATCTGTACTAAGGCCAGGAGCAGAGGCCAAATTTTGGGGCCAGCCTTGTATGCAAGGTCCTGCTGATCCTGTGCTTCCCAAGAAATGCATCACCCTTTTTTTCAGTACCATAATTAACATTGGAACGAGCATGGTGCAACAAACTCAGTTTTGTTGGGTTTTTTCCTTCTTCTTCTTTCGTTTTTTAATATTGATGTGAGCCTCACACCTCCCACTGCGCCCTCTGAAACGAGTTCTGATTCATTCCTCAGCTTTGATAAGGAACAAATGATGCAGCCCTGGTGTGTGCTCAGCACTGGAGACGAAGTCCTTGGGCAGAATAAACCAGCAGAGCCCTCTGAGGCAGCCAGGACCTGATCCTGGCACATTCCACCAGGGTTGTGCCATGGATCTTTTCACACAATAAATCATCCCTTATGTCAGGCACAAAGGGAAGTGGGAAACCTTTTAAAACTCTGCCCTAGTAAAGATATTTCTAAACATCCTCAAGAAAATTCTGAGTTCTGGGGTAAAAAGTTCTGGAGTAAAGAGAAAATTAAAAAAAGAAAATCAACTCAACCATATTTGTCTGCACTCAGAGAGGTGAGAATTTCCCATCAGCACTACTCGTGGGGTTTTTAACACACACCAAGTGCTAGAAGAGCTTTTCCCAGGATGTTTTATCCTTAGGAGATGATCTGCTCTGTTCCCATTTGGAAGGTTCACCCCTTCCAAAAAAACCCAGACCAACACAGAAGCCCCCCAGCACTTCTTAAAGATTCAAGAATATACAAAGATTGAAGAATATTCGAATATTGAAGAATATATAGATATTTATGAATACTGTTTGTAGTGATCACCTCCCTCCTCTCAGCTCTCCCTGCTGCTCTCACAGCCCATGCCCAGCACAGTCTCAAGCTTTTGTCCCAATAAATTCTGTGATTCCCTGAGAGGCTCCTAAAGCACCTGGGCTCAGAGGAGAAGGGGCAGCATCTCTGTAACTTCCCCACCTACAGGAGCATCACCCTGGTGCTTTTCTGGCTTCCAGAGCCTTTGCTCACCCATCCAAAACAATCTGCTTGGGAAATTACAGCCGCAGAGCCGCCCCCAAAACAAACGCGGCGCTGACAGAAATCAGGCACGGGTCACAGATGATTCACGGAGAGAAAAAACAGGATTAAGGGCATCACTGAGTGCCACGCACGGAAATGGCTCTGGGAGCTGCCAGGTGACACCTCAGGGCACCTGGGCTTGCACCAGCTGGGAAAGAAATGCAGCAGAAAGTTCCACTCCAGAGTCGCGGGTTTGGCTTGTCCTGCACACAATTCATAAAAGAGTTTTTGCCCCCAAAAATTTGCTCCCTCTCCGCAGAGTCTGCCAAAGCACAGCAGGGTTTTAAGGAATATTTAAGGGCCTGTCTCTCCTCAGAGAGCAGAGCTGAAGAGCAGGGCAGGTGTGTAACACCAGCTCAGAGCTGCTTCTCACGCCCTACATTCACCGTTCGCAGAAGAGGCTTTCATTCCAAATTCCTGTTAGTGCTGACATGAATTTAGGTTCTGAGAATGGCACTTTTGACTGGATGCACACTAAGGTGAGTCCTAGGAAGGTGTTTTGGAGCTCACACAGTGGAACAAACCCATCTCAAAATTGTTTTAGAAAAGCCACATTCACATTGTGCCCAACTCAGCAGAGCAATCCAGGGGCTCCACCACCTTCCTCTCACACTCAGATATTGGCCCAGGCCTGCCAAAACTGAACACCCAGCATTTCTTCAAGCCAGGGGTGCTGATATTCTACTATCAGCTCAGAAAATCAGCCTGGCTTCCACCTGAATCATTTAGCACATGAACCTTGACTGCCACCAAGGCGAAAGTTCAAACCCAAACTGAGTCACAAAGAAAGTCAAGTCCCCTTTGTTTGGTACCTTCTGGAAAACAATCACGCTGAGAGCACTCTCTGGGCACGTTTTTTGCCCCCAGAGTTTCGAGGAGGAACAGAACCCAGCAGCTTTGGCAGCATCCCCTGCCTGCCTTGCCCTGAATCCCTGCAGAGGAGTGGGCAGAGAACAATAGCGAGCTCTGAGTGTACACAGCAGCTCCCCTGGCTTCATTTACTTTTCTGTGCTCTCCTCCAAACCTCTGGGAAAGCCCCCTGAGGGTGCAGCTGCTTCTGAAAGCTCGGGACGTTTACTTTTCCCAGCATATGGGGAGTGTGAGGGGTTGGACCCAGCTCTGCCTGCAGGACTGACCCCAGAGCTCAGCTCATCTCTGCTGTCACATTCATTCTCTGCCCAGTCTGGGGAAATTAGGAAGTTGGGGGAGAGGAGAAATAGGAAAAGTTTTGTGTTTTACTCACTCCATGTGTGTTCCCTTCAATTTCTGCTGTTATTGTGGCAGTGTTTGATCAAAACAGCAAATTCTTGGCAGCAAGAAGAAGCCAGAGCTCGTTCAGTCACCCATTTCTCTGCACTGGAATAGTCAGGGGGAGAAGGGAGGCATGAGGCAAAGTGGCATTGATGTGTTTAAAACAGCTCCTGCTCTGAGGAGAAAGTCACAGCTCCCTTTCAGAGGTTGGTGCAATGTGACCTGCAGCTCCTGTGAGCCAGCACAGAGATTTCAGCTCTCAGAGCCAGCCCAGCCCTGGATGCAGAGGAGTTTAACAGCATTTAAATGAACCGAGTCGATTTTCTGCCACCAACAATCCCTGTTACCCCCAACCCACCCAGCAGCACTGACCCAGAGCCCTGAGCATCACCAGTGACCCCAGCAAGAGCCACCCCCTCCTCCTGAGCGCTGTCATTGTCCCCAAACCCCACCATGAAGCCAAATGAGCAATAAAGCACCAGCTAAAACCGTAATTGAGTTAAACCCCAAAGTTTTGCAGTCAGCATTTGTATAGAAATCTGTTTTATCTTCACCAGATTCCTTGGGTGAAGCTGCCACCTGCTGGTCCCCTCCCTGCTGCTGCGGATTAAATCATAAAATCAGGGGAAATGCTCAAAAAAATCAACCTGGAACAACCTCGTTTCCCCTCATTCCATCCAGTAAATCGCGATTTTTTTAAAAAAAGGAAAGTGCAGCAACGGGGGAAATGTGATGTAAGAGCAGCATCCTGGGGCAAACAGAGAATTCTGCTCTGCTTTTTGTTCAGGACTCACAGATTTGTGACACATTTTATAAAACATCCTCCATAAAGCAGAAATTTTGTGCAGACATGAATCTTCTGTTAGCCAGTGCTGCCTGCAAACTTTTTCTTTAACCCCAATTTTTTTTTTGAAAGGGAGATATAGAATACAGCAGATGTTTAAAAGTTTCATCATCATGGCAGTAATATCAGCAGCAAAGAATGTATTTAAGAAAAATGTTCCAACCTGGTATTCTCATTTCAAATTCTCCCTAACCATCTTTTCTACAGATTTTTGGATAATCTCCCTCCTCTCTTGCAGTGCAGAGAGAGATAAGGGTATTTTCTTGTACTCCAGATGCACAAAAATGATAAAAATAAAGGGGTAAAAAATAAGGGTTTTTCTCTGGAGGACTCAGCTGTGAAATTTCCCCACTCTCAGTGCCTGGAGCTCTCACTGGGTGACTTTTAATTGTGTTTAATTGAGGCAGAGAAACCAGCTCCAACTGAACTTGATGATTCTGGTGCAAGAACCAATGAAGGCATTTAATTTTCCATTTAATTCTCCTCTTTGTTCACCTGTCAACAGCTCTGCACACTCTGCAGTTATTTATTTTCCACACAATTTCACCTCTGAAGGTGCTTTGAGCCAGGGGAAGGCTAATGAGGGAAGTTTACCCTGCCAGGGAGTCTGGCCCCAGGAATCCTCACCTGCAACGTGGGCTGGGGCTGCCAAAATTCATTCAGCTCCTGCTCCTTCTGCAGTGCCAGCCCTGCAACCCTGGGTGACCCAAATCACCAAAAAATCGGATTAAATTCAATGATCCCACTCAGTGTGAGGCATAGAAAGCTCCAGTGCTGTGGCTGTCACTGTTAAATGCTCATTTTCACTCTCAGGTGGATTTTTTGTTGGAATACACAAATTCTGCAGGGAGAAATTGGGGATTTCCCCTCACATTAAATGCTGGATAAGTAAAAAACCCAATAAAACAGGACTGGAACAAAGCTGCTTTAAATTATTTCTCCTTTTTTCCTACTAGAAAACATTACTTCTAGCAAAAACCCACAAATTCCAGGATGTCCCTTCTGTCCCTCCATGCTCTACAATGTGTCAGGTTTACAGGGATACCAGAAAATGAGGGGAAATTAAAATGCACGAGGGCAAAAGTGGAAATAAATCCTGCAGGCATTAAAAGTGAGAGGTTTTTCCCTTGTAATTCCATGCCTTGATGTCACTGAAAAGTATCAAGATCCAATTAAAATCTCAGATGTTCACTGGAATCCAGATTCTCTAGCCATAATGCTGTGACCTGTCCACTTTTACACCAGCACTGGTTGTAACTGCAAATGTCACATTTTGAGAGACCTAAACCCAAATATTAAGACATATTTATGGTTGTTTTTTGGAGTCTTTCTTTTCCTATTAGACAGGGCCAGGTGAGTTCCAAAAAAAAGGATTTAAAGTTGTTTTTCTCTTTACAGAAGGGCAGAGCACCCCATGGTTTGGATCACACCTTAAACAATGTTAAAATAATTTATTCTCTCTAATTGCAGGCATTGAGTTCAAGTACATCACAAGCACAGGCAGGCTGTGGCCAGGTGAATAAATTCAGGAAAAAAATCAGGTTTTTTTGGGGAAGAAATTGCCAAAATTGGCTGTAGAACACCAATTTTCCATGCCTGTCATCCTCTGCACTCCAGGGAAAAAACAGCACCTCGTGCTCACCTGCAGAGAGGATGGAGCACAGCAGCCTTTCCTCACATCCTGCCATGGAAAAGGGCAAAAATTCCCTAAATCCTGACAGGCAGCAAAAGAAACTTTGTGTGTTTTCAGCAATAATTGATTTATCTGCAACCTTTGGGAGGTATGAGGTCAGGTATCTGCATTCTGCTGAAGGCTCTCCAAAATTTGCATGGAGTTTTCTGTTCTGATAACATCAGAGGAAAAAAAAAATAAAAAAAGCCATAAAAACAAAAAACAAACCCAAACAAATCAGGTTGTGCTGTTTTCAGCCATCAGTTGCTGCAAGCGAGGACTTTCCAGCTAAACCTTCAATATTGTAAAAATATTGTGACTCATTTATTCTGAAGTTTCCTCTGGCTTTGTAACTCACAAATGAAACATTAGGAGTGGATACACAAATGAGCTGAGGTGCTGAATATTTTCATACAGGGAAAAATGTTGTTTTCAGTTTCCCTTCCAAGCTTTGTCAACACTCGATGGATTTTCTCAGCAGCCACAGCAAATGGAACATTTCAGCCTTTGCAGTGAGGCAGAAAGAGCCAAAGCACAGCAATAAATCACATCCTGCCATTAGACCACTGAACACTCAGAAAATAAATGAGCTTTTTTGATTTTTCTGTATGAAAAAATAAGGAAAAACAACCCCAATAAACCAAATGAAGCCAAGCAAACCCAAATTCACAGAACATCCAGGTCAGGGTTCAGGGGTGAAAGGTCCCTGCTGTTCCCACCCTTGGTGAAAATGGTTTTTTTTTGTTATATTGCTAAATATGTGCATCTTTTCAAAATTCTGTCATAGATTTTAACATCTCTCCGAAAAATCTCAGGACTTAGGAAGCAAAAATTCTGCTTTTTTTTGTGAAAATCAGCCCCTTAGGAGATAGTGGAAAATGGCACCACTGAAATTATTTGATCACCTAACAACAATATCCAATAAAAGACCTAAAGTTTGAAAATCAGTTTGCTCCTGTGACAGGGAGGACTCCTGACCCCAGAGCTCATCTCATCTCTGCTGTCACATTAATTCTGTGCTTACTCTGGGGGAAAAGGCTCCATGGGAGAGAGGGGAAATAGGAAAACTTTTGTATTTTACTCACTCCATGTGTGCTCCCTTCCATTTTTGCTGTTATTGTGGCAGTATTTGACCAAAACAGCAAATTCTTGGCAGCAAGAAGCAGCCAGAGCTCGTTTCTCTGAGGTTCCACATCAGAATTTTTTGTTTTGTGCATTTTAACCCAACAAATTCCATCCTGCAGCCCTCCACGAGCTCAAAGAGCCAGTGCTGCTTTCCCGTGTGCGTGGTTCTAGGAACTGAGAGATGAAGGCACCAAATCCTAATTTTGCATTTCCATTCAACCTGGGCACCATTAAATGAGAGATGGGATGGAAGCCTGCCCTGCTCCTGGGTGTGAGCTCAGCTCTGCAGGGGTGACTGGCTGTGGTTTGAGTTATTTGGCTGCAGTCACTCGGATTTGAGTGGTCTGTGCCACCTCTCAAACCGTGGCACAAAGCTCCTCCTCGTTAGGCAATGAGCTAATTAAAATTAGCCCCAAAATCTTCAGAGTCCTGGCCCCCATCCTCTGTAACCAACAGAGATTTCTGGTTGTTGTCCTGCCTTTGCTGCTTTGGGAGAAAACCTAAAAGAAGAATTCTCGAAGATTTGGGAAAAGCCAGAGCCAAGCATGGCTGGACCCCTAGGAATCAGTTCAGGAGGAAGTTAATTTAGTAATTAAACTTCATCTCAAGGCTCTACCATCCTCCTATGTGGAATTCCTCTCCAGCATCAGCTCCCAAATAAGAGACTTTGGCTCTTCCCTGGATTTTCAGAGGCAGAACAGTGAATTAAACCTCCAATAATATCAACACAGCTCCCAGGAACACACAAAATAATCCAATTTTAGAGCTTTTGCACAAACATTCACCCTGTTAACAGAAGAGAATGCTGCAGGAAATTAACTCAGCCAGGCAGGACACAACGTGTTTAATGTGCATTTTTCTGTCTGAGCCCTGTTTTATGGGGACCATTCCTTTTTTTCTGACCCTTTGGATGTGGCTCCAGGCAGGAGCAGCTCCTGACTCACCCAAAAATCCACCACTCATCCTGCAGGAAAAGTTGGATTTGAAAAGTTGGAATCCCTCAGGAGCAAATTAACAACTGTCTGAGAGAAGTGAGTGAAAATCTGAAATATTTCTGTGCTACTTCACTGCCAGGTCTGAGGTGCCAAGATTTTACTTTTTTTTTTTTCCTCCCCCCACTTCCAACTGTTCTGGTTTATTTTCAAATTTTTTACATTTAACATTTATCTTCAAGAAGCAGCACCTGCAATCGAGTGGGTGAGAGTATTTCTGTAATTAATTTTAAAAAAGGCAAATCCAGGGACTTCAGCTGCAGGGAAGGACTTGCAAACATGAGCTTGAGTGTGTTTGAGATTTAAGAATAGACTACAAATATGAAAAACACTGAGGTTTATTTAATCCTGCTAATCTCAAGCCTGTCACTGAGGATCAGATTGGGGATTTTTAAATATTTAAGATCATGATATGCAGAATAGCTGGGCACACTCCTAAAAACCAAAAATCACATGGATTCTTGTCATTAACATCCACAGGCTCTGGCTCTCCCTGGCTATTTAAGCTGGAATATCATTATCCTGGCATTCAAAAAAAAAAACAAAAAAACCCAAAACAAACCCAAATCTGTCCCATTTCTAGTCCACAGAAACCCAGCTTCCAACAGGTAATTCATCAGTTAATCCTCTGAGTTAAGGTTAATTCCCCAGGATGCCTCTTTTTAGAGTGTAAATGGAATTATTTCTATAAAACTCAATATACATTATTATTTATTTACACTGAGATTTCTGTCTAAATTAAATATCCACAGGTCAAACGCAGCAATGGGGGGCACAGAGCTGTGAACCCCACACCAGGCAAGCCCCGAGGGGATTTTACAGAGAAGGAAAAACCTCCCTGTGTTCTGTGCCAGGCAGAGCTGCAGAGACTCTGCTGGCACCAAGCACCAGCTCTCTTAGCAGGGAGGATTAATGGAAATCCTGCTCATCCTCAGCCCTTCCCAAGCATGGAAAACAAACATCCCATGGAAAACAAACATGCCCTGGAAAAACATCCCCATGGAAAACAAACATCCCCTGGAAAAACATCCCCATGGAAAAACATCATTCCATCATTCCTGCCACAGGACAGTGACCAAGGGAGGAGCATCCCCCTGTCCCCAAAGCACAGCAGGGCCTGACAGGAATGCAAGGGATCCCCACATAATCAGAGATTCATAAATTAAAGCTTTTGACTCTAAAAACACATTCAATACAACGTTCTCACCAAGATCAGCAAGACTTGTCATCTGCAAATCATTGGAAGGCAACTTAATTATCTTTTCATCAGTGTTATAATATCCATGATACACCTGAAAACTCAGAATTATCTGTGAGAGACACACAGTAATTTAGGAGGAAGCTCAAGTAAACAGAAATACATCTGCTAAATAATTTCTTAAATTATACTTGATCCCTTTTTGAGGAAAAAAAACATTAAAAATCTGGGGTATGCACGTGGAGCAGACAGATTTCCCTGCAGTGTGTGCTGTCCCAGATAGAAAAGGAGCAGTGGCTGCAGGTGAGAGGTGTGAGCAGGGCTGGGATGGAGCAGTTTGATCCTATCAGGGTCATTGCTCTGTTTGTTATTGAGCAAGCCTCCCTGTGGCAAATAAAAAAGATATAAAACCCTCAGAAGGCTCTGAAAGCAAATCTCAGGGTGGAAAAAAGCAAGAAAGTTAAAGGTGTAAGGCCAAAGAACGTATAAAACTCTCAGAGAATTGTGTGGAAGCAAATCTCAGGATGAAGAAATGCAAGAAAGTTCAAGATGTAAGGCCAAAGAAATTATAAAACTCTCAGAGAATTGTGTGGGAGCAAATCTCAGGATGCAGAAATGCAAGAAACTCAAAGAGGCAAGGTCAAGAAATAATAATGATGCTATATAAAGAAATAATAATGTGCTATATAGAGCTAGGCCTTAAAAAATATGTTAAGCAAGCTAGTAGAAATATATAAACTTAATAATGAAGCTTTATCCATTGTTTTAAACTATCACAAGTAAACATTGTTAGAAGCAAGATGTACATGTAAATTTACTAATTGGTTTTTGCAAAGCCTTGTCAACTGTTAACATTATCCTGTTGGCTAGGAAGATTTTAAAAGTCCATGTAAATAAGAGAATTTTGCTGTTTTAGCAGCTGAAGCTGCTTCCATCTCCCCTGCTTGGCTTTGTAAAATAAGACTGATAAATAGAATAAAATAAAGGTTCAAGACAGCTGCTCCAGCAGTCCTGTCCTATTATTTGTGTATATATATACACACACACATATATATATATACAATAATAAAATTGTATATATAAGAAAAAATTACACTTCCAACACCTGCCCTCCCCGGGGAGGGCAAATCCAGCAGGCAGGGCAGCTTCCAGCCCTGCAGGATTCCTGGGATGAGGATTCCTGCCCAGGGACCAACCCAGCTCATCCCACGTGCAGGGAGCTCAGGGATGGAGCTCACTTTAACTCAGAGGTTACTCCAGTCCCTCACAGCCATTAAAAATCAAATTTGAGCAGAAAAATCTCGGCCTCAAAGCTTTCCATGCCCACCAACACCTGCTCAAATGTTGGAGCTCATCTTGGAGGTCTTTTCCAACNCTATCAGGGTCATTGCTCTGTTTGTTATTGAGCAAGCCTCCCTGTGGCAAATAAAAAAGATATAAAACCCTCAGAAGGCTCTGAAAGCAAATCTCAGGGTGGAAAAAAGCAAGAAAGTTAAAGGTGTAAGGCCAAAGAACGTATAAAACTCTCAGAGAATTGTGTGGAAGCAAATCTCAGGATGAAGAAATGCAAGAAAGTTCAAGATGTAAGGCCAAAGAAATTATAAAACTCTCAGAGAATTGTGTGGAAGCAAATCTCAGGATGCAGAAATGCAAGAAACTCAAAGAGGCAAGGTCAAGAAATAATAATGATGCTATATAAAGAAATAATAATGTGCTATATAGAGCTAGGCCTTAAAAAATATGTTAAGCAAGCTAGTAGAAATATATAAACTTAATAATGAAGCTTTATCCATTGTTTTAAACTATCACAAGTAAACATTGTTAGAAGCAAGATGTACATGTAAATTTACTAATTGGTTTTTGCAAAGCCTTGTCAACTGTTAACATTATCCTGTTGGCTAGGAAGATTTTAAAAGTCCATGTAAATAAGAGAATTTTGCTGTTTTAGCAGCTGAAGCTGCTTCCATCTCCCCTGCTTGGCTTTGTAAAATAAGACTGATAAATAGAATAAAATAAAGGTTCAAGACAGCTGCTCCAGCAGTCCTGTCCTATTATTTGTGTATATATATACACACACACATATATATATATACAATAATAAAATTGTATATATAAGAAAAAATTACACTTCCAACACCTGCCCTCCCCGGGGAGGGCAAATCCAGCAGGCAGGGCAGCTTCCAGCCCTGCAGGATTCCTGGGATGAGGATTCCTGCCCAGGGACCAACCCAGCTCATCCCACGTGCAGGGAGCTCAGGGATGGAGCTCACTTTAACTCAGAGGTTACTCCAGTCCCTCACAGCCATTAAAAATCAAATTTGAGCAGAAAAATCTCGGCCTCAAAGCTTTCCATGCCCACCAACACCTGCTCAAATGTTGGAGCTCATCTTGGAGGTCTTTTCCAACCTTGATTCAACAGAGATCAAAAAATCTGAAATCCTCTGTGCCCACAAGTTCCCCACTCACTGAGGACTCAGCTTATAATTTTTTTTTTCAAGGCAGAAAGAAATTTTCCACCCTCAGAACAGGGACTAAGCCGTGCTTTCCATGTCTGTCTTTAAAATTCTGCAAGGAATTTGATGGTCAGAACTGACCATCCCTGAAAATGGAAGCTCCCACCCCTGCACTAGAAAGTCACAGGAAAAACTGCTCTAAAATCTTAAAATCAGAGTAGGTTTGGATCATGACTGATGGAACAGCTCCCTCACTGAGTTCTGCTGACTCAATCATTTCCTCTCTCGTTATGGAGAGGAAATGCAAATTAAAATGTGGTTCCATATAGTAGCAGTTTCTCTCTGAAGATTATTTCCATGAATGCAGAGTCATGAAAAGCTGTCACCCCCTCAGGTGACATCTGCCAGCACCGTGATCTGATGGGGAGAGAGGATACCAGATGTAGATTTTTTTATTATTCCTCCATCAAAAGTAGGGGATTTAGGGAAAAACAAATCAGAAAAAAAACCCAACAAAATATTTGAGGGTTCTTCTGCCCTGGTTCTGCCCCTTTCAGGGTTTGAGAACAGCATTTGTGAATTACCCAGAGTTTGAACAGCAGCCACAGATGTGAAATTTCCCTCCAGAAAATTTCATTCAGCACAAAATCCAGAGCATCCACCCCTCACTGGAGCTCATGCTGAATGCTGGAAAAACCTTTAGGTTTTGGTGGTTCTTAGGCATAAACCCCAGATAAAACTCGAGCTGTAGTTCTTGAGCCAGGCCTAAATGGATGTGGGAAGGGATGGAAAGGGACTGGGAACAATCCCAGTGCTCTGGGGGTCACTGCTCTCCAGGTGGGCAGGTCCCTGCTGGCTTTGCACAGGTGGAGAGCTTGTCCCAGCTATTTGCTCCTCCTTCAGCTGGGATTTTTTGTCCTGGAATTGCAGGAATGATAACAAAGAACCTGCATATTTAATCTGGCAATTGGCATTTCTCTCACTGGGTAAATATTTAATTCTTTCCCTATTATTTTTTTAGCCAAGATCCCCCTTGTGTGGGCTGTGTTTTCCATCAGCCTCTTAACCCTGGATAAAGAGGAGCAAATTCCAAGCAACACCTGTATTTTTGCATTTTTCTCATTTCCCTACCCAAACTCACCCTCAGCCAGTTGCATATCCTAGAAAATTCATTTTTTGGGAACAAGATGCAGCTTCCTGCAGGAATCCAGCTCTCATTCCATGTGTTGGTTCATTTAGCAAAGCCCTGCTGGAATCAGTGATTCCTTAATTTTAACAGCTCAGTCTGTGGTTTGAAGTGAGAGTTATGAACATTTTTTATGAGAATTAAATATTTTTTTTTGTGGGTAATTCCATAGTCTGGCCCTAAAATTCTCAGGTTTTGGGGAGTGTGCTCCTGTTTCTCTGTGCCTCAGGTTTTTGCTAAAAAAAAAGGTAAAACCTCTGGTGTTAAAGAGTTAATTAGGGGCTGGAATTTTAGGGACAGCAGAAGGAATTGGTTTTGAATTTCCCCAGCAAGGAAGGATGAGATGCAGCTTTGTAGCCATGGAGAAATGAGGTCAGACTCCAGAAGACACAAAATTATTTATGCCAATGAAATATTAACTCCCAAGAAGGGGGGGAGGAGATGGTGGCACTTTCATGGGAACTGAGTGCTCGAGGAGAAGAAGAAGAAGAAGAAAAAAAAAAAGTGAAGCCAAACACGTGGCAAGAAACCAACCCAAACAATGCCCAGGTTGGACTGGTTTGGCCAGAGAGGCTGATCCTCAAAAGCTGACAGAGAAATCATTTCTTTGGTCATGCTTCAAGTAAATGAAAGCAAGAATAATCCCAAGGAAATCTCTCCTGTAGCAAATAAACACATTTCTGTAAAATATATCTATTTAAGAGCAGCAGTCTGCCTTTGGTGAGATGTTTCTCCTTAAATTTTATGCCTCAGCTCCATGAAACAAAGGCCTGGCTTTTCAAATTCTGTCCCAACAGAGTTGGGCACACACAACTCTTGGAGATCCATTGATCTCCCTACAAAGGAATTTAATGCCTCTGAATACATTTCTCAGCCTTGCTGATTAACAGGATGTGCTTCCTTATTTTGAGGTAAATACCAGCTGTCACAATTACCAAAGAAAACCAAAAAGGCAATAAAATACTCAACATTTAACAAATAAAACAGCTCAGCAAGCTCAGAAGTTTAGCAGGGTTGTTTTGCAGAGTTCTGCTCTTACTCAGAGTTATTATGCAGAGACCAGCAAAGATCAAATTCCAGAATTAAGAGTTAATTTTGGGTATGATTAATTTTAATACTGACCATAAGAGCAGGGATTTTTTTTTTTTTTTTTTTTTTTGCTGCATCCTCTCAGATCAGAATCCCATTAAATTCCATTTCTACAGAAATTTTTTGGGGAGTTTGGTTTGGTTTGTGTTTTTCTTGAAATCAAAATTATTTGTCCATTCCAAGTGACTGCTTGAGGTAGAGGATAAAGAATAATAATATTTTTATTCCTTTTTCAGGCAAAGTGCAATAATTCCCCAAGCAATGACAACAACCCTGACTTTTCCCATCCCTACAGGAGCAGATTTGGGGAACTTTCACCTGTTTTTCCCCACCCGCAGCACAAATCTACAAATCCTTATTTTCTGTGGCTTTTTTTCTGTCCCCACATCCAACCACACACAGAATAAGCAGCATTTTTATCCCTCAATAAAATGATTTCTCCCCATTTTTCTGCAGCCATGGCAGGGCTGAATGAAGTGACCTCAGTGGGAGTCATTTCCCTGATGCTGAAGGAATTTGGATGGAGGCCACTGGCAGTGAAATAAAATCTGGGTGTATGGGAAAAGGGCTCTGCAACCTGACCCCAGATTAAACCCCATTGTTGGTTGTGACTTTCAGAGGAATAAAACGGATTTAGGGCCTTTCTTTTCTCCTCCCCACTTGTGTATGGCTTTAATTATTAACCCCAAATAAGCAAATTTTCATGCTGCCAACCTGCAGTTAATGCAGAGCAGTTGCAATTTGGCCCATCTGAAATCTGGTTGAATTCAGCTGCCCTGGCTGAATATCAGGCTCCAGCCTCCCTGACATGCAGGTATTTAGGAACATTGCTTACATGGATTTCTGTTTTGGGGTGAGAGGTTTGCTGAGGGTTTGGCTGTAGAAACACAAAGTTCCTGGCAAATACCATCGGTGAATATCACAAGTGGTTACAGGTAATATTAAGAGACAAAATTAATGATAATTTAGAAAAACCTCCAAAAATAATCAGGACTGAGCGTGCCCTCAAATCCCCTTCAAAGAAGAAATTCAGCACCAAGGGACTGAATTATACAGAAATAAAACTGTGAATAATTGAGATATTTCCCTCACAGCCCACTGTGGAAGTCCTGCTTTAATCCAGGCACCTTGGAGCTTATCTGTAATAGAAATAATTTGCATTTTGCAAAAGTTTTGCAGAATTTTGCATTTCTCTCTGGGCAGAGATGAGTGATCCAGTGGAGAATCACCAAATTTTTTGTTCCTGCCAGACCTGGCTCCGATTTTCAGGCAGCACATCTCTCTGCAGAGCAAACTGAATACCAGCTCCATCCCAAAGCTGCTGCACCCAGGAATTCCATGGAATATTTGACAAAAAGGTGTCAGGGCCCCAGCTCAGCCTGCACGAGCTCCTGGTTCATGTCAGCCCCGAAATTCCTGATTTAAGTGCTTGCCTGAATCCCTGCCAGGCCAGGGAGGATTCTGTCCTGATGTGACATTCCCCACCAGCAGCTCTGAGACTGGGCAGAAAAATGAGAGAAAACTGATTAATAATCACTGTTCAACCACCTCAACCCAGGCAGGACACCAATGAAGGGAGAGGATGTACAAAAAAAAATTAATAATAATGTGAAAATTCAGGGGTTTGGGGCCCAAATTCCCCATTTTGTCCATGTGCAAAAATTCACTTTTAGCAAGAAAAGCTCTTTGAGGCCCTGAAGAGAAGAGCAGATCCTGAGTGCTGGAGGCAGGAATGAAAAGGTGAGGGATTTTTCTTGTGCAAGAGTTGGAAGGAGCTGTGTTTGGCCTGGCTGCTGGCCATGGCATTGTATTACAGCAACAAAGCAGATAAATGATCCTTAAAAACACCCAACTGTAAATGGAGAAACTCAAGCACCCAGACTCCAAAAAATACGTGTTTTTGTAGCTCTGGCTCCTGAAACATTAACCCTGAGCATCCTAAAGCTGAGTTTATCCTCTGCTGAAGCAGCTTTGCTGAAACCTGGTTTTGGTGTGGAATTTAATCTAAATTAAATTCACACCCAGTGAGCTGCAGGGACACAAAAAGGGGACATTTACTGTTCCACGTGGCCCTGGTGTGTTCTACAATTCTCTCATTTAAATCCCACCTTCTGTGAGTCTGTTGTGATGAAAAATTTCAGAGTTTTTCAGTACCCAAAGCCAGCCTCATTTTCCGTGCTGTCCCTTCCACCCCCTCGTTGTCCCAGCTCCCAGAGGAGCTGCCAGAAACCAACACAAATGTTTGAGACATCAACTTTGCAAGGAGGAAAAAAGCATTCAAAATTGCATTTCTGCCGTGTTCTGCATATTTTAAACCACAGGGAAGTCCTCACACATCAGATTTGTTTCAACATTAAATTTCCACTCCCTCTCCTCTATTTCCCTTTTTGCTGAGCTTGTTTGGATGTGGTTTTTTTTTCCTTTGACTCCCAGCACCATCTAGTGACACTGCCTGGGATATAAAAACAGCATTTTATCTTCCTCCCCCTCGATTTTCTTGACCTAGTTTTGCTTTTCACTCATCACAAATTAAAATTCAGTTTCATTTTTTACCAAAATACTTTACAACGTGTCTCAAAAGCCAAACCTAATTATTATCATTTCCCCCTGTGCTTTCTGCTCCAATCTCCTTCAACCCAAATAACAGCACAGAAATTCTCCAAACACTTCAGGTAGCCTAAAAAAAAAAAAAAAATCATTTCAGGAGGAATAGAAAGTGCTGAGCTTGGAAATCCCTTCACCCTGGTGCCCTGGAGCTGCAGTTGATGCTGGCAGTCCCCACTGAAGGTTATTTGTGTGAAAGATGAACCATCAGTGCCTTTCAGAGTTTGCAAGTATAATATTGACATTTATTCCAGATCTCTTCAGTGCACACACAAATGGATGTGGCCAATTCCTCTGCACCAATGTCTGGTTTTCATCTAAAAAGCAAAACCCCCAGAAGCCCCACGGGTTTAATTCCCATTTTTTCTGTCTATCTCCATGCAGCCAGTCCAGCCTGTGGAAAATAACCATTGTTCCTCCATCACCATTCATGTCTGAACTCAGGAGCTGAATGCACTTTGTTTCTAGAGGCAGCAGGATGAAGGGATGAAAAATAATGCCAAGAACAAACATCCCTGGGCCCTGTTCTGGGGAGGTGGAACTCTGAGCATTCCCATTAAAATTTAACAGGAGCGTGGCCCCAGGATGTGGCAGAATGAAACATCTGAAACCACTCAGTTCCCTCCCTTGGTGGCTAAAAATAATTGTCACTAAAAATAAAAATATCCAGATTTCCAAGGGGCAGTGAGGTAGCAGGACACGTGTGGAGAGCCAGACTCTGCAATTTCCAGCACTGGAGGAAGGGGATATCATTTTTATCATGGGATAATCATTGCAGGAATGAGGAAATCTCTACAGCCAGGGTGACTCAGCTGGGGGAGGATGAAGAGCTCAAGAAAAATGAAAGAGGATTCCCTGATCACTGAAAACACAACATCCAACCCAGCCATTGTCTGATGTGATCCACAACGCTGCAAGTGCAGAGCAATTTCTGTGACTCAGCCCCCTGCAACAGCACAGAATCAAAATTATTCCTCTCAGAGCTCAGCCTGGGATGGATTTCTCTCTCCATCTCACATTTCTGGGATAACAACCACGCTCTGCTAAGGACCCAGCCCTGATCAGCTGAGGAAGCACAGACAGGCTGCCTTTGAAACCACAGCAGATGATTCCCAAAGGTTTGCTTTGGCAAAGAAATCAGGAGAGAAAAAAACCCACAAACCCAAAATAAGGGAAACATCTGAATTGTTTTTCTTGTCCAAATAAAAAACTTTCTTAGTGAAAAATGGGTTAAAGTGAGGAGCAACCAAAGGGAGAGACAAAATGGTCCAATAATAAAAAGATATCTCCATTTTGTCCTTCCATGCCTACTAAGCCTCTAAATTTAAACATTTATCTGGATATTTGTGCAGCATAGACTGGTGAAAAACTGTCAGAAAAGTGAGGAATAAAAAGGTTGATCCCAAGTTATTTGGAAAGCTGGGAAGTGCTGCATATCCTTTGGGACTGGGGGGGACCAGCTCCATCCTGGGACTGGGGGGGAAGAGGGAGCAGCCGGAACCAGCAGGTCCATGAACAGGAACACCCAGCCCTGGCAGCTCCTCCTGCCCAGGGGAGGTCACTGTTGCTGCACAGAATGTCTCAGATGGGGCAGGTTTAGGTTTAAGGGCACGATTTAAATGTGGAACACCAGCAAACCCCTCCTACAGCAGCTCAGCGTTCCTTTCCTTCCTCGTCTTTCCAGAAATCCACCAAAAAATCAAGCCCACAACTGCATCATTCCGAGTGGAGAATGATAATTCTCAGGGTTGCACCAAGAACAAACCAAATCCCATCCCCTGATGCCTCAAGGCATCGAAAACAGGCAGATTAAAATAATTTCTTCACCTTTAATCACCTGAAATTCAAGACCACAGAACTGAGAAGTCATCAGCAATTAACTGCATCTGATTACTGCATAAAAATTAGGAAATTATCTCTCAGGGGAGAAGAGCTTTGCTTGTCCTGGTCTGAAGAGGTGAAAATTCTGGAAAATGTCCTGATTCTCCTCAGAGGGGGACAGAGCCAACCCAGCAGCCCCACACAAGAGGAATTTCCTCGTGGAGGAACATTTCAGGGAGGTAAAAATAGTCTGAACATGCCAGCCCTGCCATGGCCAGGGAGCTCTGGATCCAAGGAAAACATTTGGAGGTAACCATGGAGCACCAGGAGGGATGAGTCAGGAACAGGTAATTCTTGGACATGAAACAAAGGAGATCACCCAGGAGGGGACAGTGACATGGTCAGGGTCACCTTTAGGGTGAAGGGTGTGGAGAATCCTGAGGGGGCTCAGCCTGGAGAAGAGGAGGCTCAGGAGGGACCTGCTGGCTCTGCACAACTCCCTGACAGGAGGGGGAGATTTGGGATCTGTTCCCAGGGAGCAGGGACAGGAGGAGAGGGAGCAGCCCCAAATCCACCAGAGGAGGCTCAGGTTGGACACCAGCAGGAATTTCCCCGTGGAAAGGGTGGCCAGGCACTGTCCAGGGAGGTTTGGTGTCCCCATCCCTGGAGGTGGCACTCGGTGCTCTGGGGTGGGGACAAGGTGGGGATGGGGCACAGCTTGGACTTTGTGACCTTAGAGGGCATCTCCAACCTCAGTGATCCCGGGATCCGTCCCAGCTGTGCCCTTCCAACCTCCAGCAGGTTTTTCAGCTCCCCCGGTGAAGGTTTTATTTCTTTGTGGAGCATCACCCAGCACAGGACACTGTCCCCAGCCACCCCAGGTGACCCCATCCATTCCCGCAGCAGGGAATTCATGGGGTGGATGTTTACTCCGACAGCGTGTGACAAACCCACGGCGATGTCACAACCCCGTGCCACCGCCAGCACCGGAATTGTCACATCTCGATTGCAGCGCTTCCCATGCAAATGGAGCCTCCACATCCCTGCTCTGCTTCCCAGGGGAGAGGCTCGCAGGGGAAAATCCACCCAGATCCCACTCTGGTTCTTAGTTTTAAATAATTAAAATTCGTTATTCAGCCTTTTAAATACGTCTCATCCATTTAGCTCGGGATGTATTTACACAGGATTATGTTCACCTTTAGATGTGCACAGCTCTCTTTAAAGAGGAGCTTCAAAATCTCTCCTGATATTTTGTTTGTCACCTCATCAGTCGCTGGAAAGCCTCCTCCTGGCTTTCCCCATCAGTGCAAATCAAACCCACCCCCTCCCAGTATGCAAAGGAGGATTTTAATAAAGGAAACCTTTTGCAACAAAGGGTTTTCAGTCGGGTGGGTTCAGAGCTGGCATCCAGAGACAGACAAAAACCTACTCCAGCAAACGCTGTTAAAGTGGGCGTGTGCACAGGAACATGTAGGAACAAGGGAGGAAGGAAGAGAGAGAGGGTTCACCCTCCCTGCAAGGATAGAAAAGGAGCAGCACAACCTGAAGCTTCACATGGAGAGAGGTTTTGCAGAGCTGCCCATCACAAATCAGTTCATTACAGGTTTGTTTTTCACTAGGAACTTCAGAGGGTGGTGGTTTTTTCTGCTGAAATTACAGCAGGAATCAGAATTCCTACATCAGGATATCAGGAATTAGTCAGGATATAAGGAATGTACAAAGGAGAAAAAAAAAAAAATCCCCCCAGCACAAAAAATCTGGCATGTGATTCTTCCTACAGTGCAAACCTGTCTTTCCTAAAAGCTCAGCTCTGTTTGTGCCCAAAGCTGGCCTGACCCTCACCCCCTGTCCCAGGGGATTGCCACTGAAACCCTCACCCAAATATATCCTCTGTTCTTACACCTTCAATGCTTGAAATTTTCTCTCTTTCTTAGAGTGTGTTGAAAAAAAATGCAGAATTCACTAAAACTCTGGTAGATAATGAAAATATTCTACACTCTTGGGTAAAAAAAACCACTTTCCTCAGCCCAGGTTTCGCTGGGTAATAAATTGAATAGTTCTGTCCATAGGAAACTTCCTGTGGGAATCAGGAGGCACCGACTGAAGCAGCATCTACAAATCCTAGAAAGTCATTTTTGGGATCTCCCTCTGCTTGCTGTGCAAGCTGGAGCCTGCCCTGCCTCGGTGGATAAAAGAGGACTCAGTGCAGCATTATTAGAGGGTCCAAATTGAAAATTGCTATTGAACAGCCAGGGATGGAGCTGGAGGTGGACAGCTCATAGCCAGCAGTGCCTGTTTACAGAACAAGACTCATGAGAGCTGTTTGAAATTAGAGCAACAAAGGATTCTTTTAAAATGTCAGCTACCTGTTGAGGTTGGAAGCAGAACCACAAAATTCCCAGTTAAACAAACACAAAGCCTTGGAGACCTTGTAGTGTCCACATTCCAAGGGGTTTTGTTGCTAGATTTGAAAATCCACTTCTCTTCTCATGGCTGAAGATTGCATTTTGGTCCTTTCTGCACCACTGAAAGGTCAATTCCTTCCCAATATAAATCAATACCTGCACCCAACCCAGGCCAATTGCTGCTGTACTGTGAATGTAATCACAAGTTATAAACAACAAGGTAAAACTACCCAACATATGGAGGAGAATAGAAAGAGGAGCAATCTCTGATGTGATTTACTGCCCAATAAATGCAGTGAGTCACTGCAGTAATTTCCTGTTTGCAGGAGGCCAAATTCTCCCACCTCTGCGAGCATGGAGGAGTTCCTGAACTGGTGCCTCATCCTAGAGATTTGCACAGGATATTTATTTACAGGATAACACAGCAATTCGTGGCACTGAGGGGCTGGATCCTGGCTCCGGCTTGTCCTGGACCCGTGCAATCAATCAGGTAAAGCAGGAGAAATGGAAGGGAAATATTTCCCCAAACAGAGCAGAAGGTGTCCTTAGAGGAACCAGACACCCTCTGTGGCTGTCTCAGTGTCAGACAGGAAAGCAAAGTCCAAACGTGGGAAGGTTATCTGCCAAATCCCTTTCCCCTGGACAAACTGAGGAATGAGCTGGGATCTTGGCTCGCTGTGCCTGCAGAGCCCTGGGATTTCCCAGGGGTGAGAGGGGGCTGCCCTTGGAAGGTGAACGCTGGCTCCAGCCCTGCCTCTCCCTCATCCACTCGTGTTCCCAGCTCCAAATGCAGCTCCATTAATCGGCAGCAATAATCTGTGGGGCAGGCAGCCAGGGAAGAGCCACTGCAATGCAGATCAGCTCCTGATTCCCTGCTTGTTCTACAAGCATCCAATCTCCTTTGATCAATACCTGAATAATCCTTTCAACATCCCTGAGCCTGCAGTTGCTGCTGCCAGTGCAGGGAAAGCAGGAGATGGGATTGTTCAGCTCAGGGACAGGAGTTTCAATTCTAACACAAATGTGAAGTTGTTCTCTGAAATCTGCCCCAGAGAGCCTGGCTGCTCTCTGCCCAGGCTGATGCCAAAGATGATATTGCTTGGGATTAAATCTGGAATGCTTTCCAGGACACAGCCAGGGAAGAAGATGCAGCTGATAACATCATAATCCTTTTTTTCAATCTAGGTACTTAAGAGAAATATCTGCTTGTTCCGTTGAAATGGCACAGCCCACAAGGTGAAATCCATTTCCCAGGGACATGGGAATGGAGTTTGGATCTGATATTGAGATCTGGTGACAAGGAAATAGATTTCCTATTAGAAGTGGAAACAGATTACCTACAAGAAGCGTCCCCATTTGTCATGGTTTAACCCCTGTGGTACCAAATACCCCACAGTCACAGCTCACCCCCTCTCCCTGGCAGGATGGGGACAGAGCTGTGAGAAGGTAAAAAAGTCATGGTTGAGATAAGAACAGTTTAATAAATGAAATAATTGAATGAAATGAGAGACAGGGGAGACAGAGATAAATAAACCCCAATTAAAACAACAATCACAGGGTGGTCTCCCACCAGCTGCTGCCCTGAAATTGGTGCCTCAATCCCCCATTTAAATCCTGGGCATGACTTTCTCCATTATGGGATGTCCCTTTGGCCATGCTCAGCTGTCCTGGCCCATGGCTCCTTCTGCACCTCCTGCCTGGGAAAATTCTCTAATTTGGGAGAAGCACAACAGAGCAAGCACTGCAGCACCAGTTTGGTATCAGAAGTATTCTCCTACCAATCCAAAACCCAGCACTGCACCTATTGAGGATAAAATTCACCCTATCCCAGCTGAAAACCACTTTTGAGCATTCCCAAAACATTTAATTAAGGATCTCCTGCTGCTTTACTCACTTGCACAACCTTAAGTTAGAGGTTGCTTTTCCCTTCACATTAAATCAGAATTTAATTTTTTCTGTTTCACACAGCAGGAAAAAAAAAAAAATCTTTTTTCAACTCGCTGTTAAGCTTTTTCTTGGGAAAACTCATTTCTTCATCAGCTGCTCAGGATTGTCAGGAAGGAGGGTGGAGCCTTCCCAGGCTGCCGTCCTCCAAACCGTACCTGAGTATAAAGAGCAAAGCAGAACTGCAGCCAAGAAACTCTCCAAAGCTGCTTCCACTGCTTGCTGGGATTCCAAGGCTGGCTTTATTCTTTCCCTGCTGGAACTTGCTGCTCCAAAGACAAGAGAGAAGCTGGACTCAGCTAATTACATTGGAGGATTAATTGCATTGCCATGGTCTGCATGTGATACCGGATTGATTTTTAATTTTTTTTTTCTTTTAACACAACTGAACGGGGTTTTTTTCCTCTCCCCTCTTCTCTTTCATCTTTTTCTGCACACACACAGCGGAGATGTTGCAAACAGTCTGCATGAGTCCTGAGCTCCTTGTCAACCAAAACATGAGTGAAAGTGAAATCTGTGGCTACAGCCCAGGCCAGGGGTCTCCACTGCCTGGAGAAACTGCCAGTCCCAAGAGCTGCTTCCAGCAGAGCCCATCTCTGCCAGATTCTGGATTAACTGAGCTGAACATTGCGAGTCCTGAGATCTACCACCCTCCTCCTCCTCCATGCAAACCTCATTCCTCGCCTGCTCCTGCTGGTAAGAGAAAAATCTTTATTCCCATTTCCTATTTTGTGCTCCTTGCACCAGCTGGTGAAGCCCAGTGACCTGGGGCTCTGAGCAGCACAAACCAAACTCAACAATAGCAGAAATGTTCAGCACATTCTCCTTCTCAGCCTCGGCTGGATTTTGTGGTGTTCTGCTGCTGAGGTCAGAAATGGCTCTGGTTTCCAAAGGATGCCCAATATTCCATCATTTCTGTCCATCTCCAGAGTTTTGCTGCTCATTTGCATTGTGAATTGAAAGTTTGGTTCTGAACTAACAGCAAAGGTAATAGATGTGACCTTCTGAGTTATTAACATTTCAAAGTCACAGGAAAGTGTGTTTGGTGAATCATTTTCTCTGCAGAGTCCTTCAATTTCTAGGATATACCTGATCCACCACTGGAAAACTCTTCCCAGATAACAACACGTTAGCAATCTTACTGGCTTGTTATAAAGCTTTGCAAAGAAACCTTAAAAATGCTGCACAAACAGTAAATAATTCATTGTCAAAACACCAATCTATGAAAAAAAGAAATCATTTCCAGAACAGTCTGAGAAACAAACTCTGCTTTTCGAGGTCTCAGTGTTTTGATTATTCAGTGATAGGTTAAACACTGAGAAGTGCCAGAAATCTCAGCATGAAACAACCACCCCATCTCCATTCCAAAGGCACCATTTGCTGCTCGGGATTCGCCTCCCTCCTGCTGGAGGGGTGTCAGCTCTCGTTGCCTGGAGCAGGGAAAGGAAACAAAATCACGCAACAAGAAACCACATCTTGTGGGGCTGGTTCCCCTGCCAGGATTGCCTCCTCTCACACATCCAGGAGCTGCACCATTCCCATCTGCTGAGCTCCCCTGCTTCCCCTCCACAGGGCCCAGCCAGATTTTGCTCAGGAATATTAATTAATTCAGGCACCTCATGTTTTATTTAACAGCACCAGGAGCTGCTGGCCCAAAGCACCTTTTTCATTCCAAGCTGTTTGTGTTGTTTAATCCTGAATTGTGTTTGATCACAAGAGCTGTTTTTATTCCTCTTGCCACGAACAGAAAGCTGCTCCCTGCCCCAGCATTGCTGCTGGATGACTCCCTGCTCTCAGGATCCCACACTCTGGTTCCCAAAGCTCAGACTCTCCTTGGAGCTGTGGCTTTCTCCATCTTATTGGGATAAACCCTGATCTAATGCATTAAATCCATAATTTTTTAATGCTCATATCTGTCACTGAATGCATTTTATAGAAAGTTATTCCAAGTGGGGGGACACACAAGGCAGGGACGTGAATTCCAGTGTTACATAAAAGGTATTTCAAAAGCCAACGGATTTAAGCTCCTAATCTGGGCAAGTCTTTCAAGTTTGGGGATGCAGGCACCAGATGCAAGGAGACCTAACACAAACAATCAGAGAGCAGCTTGTTTTGACAAAGAGAGAGCCTGTTTGGACAACGAGGTATATTCTCAAATAACTGTCTCGTTTCAGCACAGAAAATCATTGTTTTGCTTTGAATCACACAAAAACTTCCAAACACATGGAGAGCCATGGGGTAAAGCCACTGGACAAAGCATCCCTACCTTCATTTTGAATAAATTCTGCTCCTTGTTGTTGCACTGATACCAATTTAGCAAACCACAGGACAGGAAACTGCAAAGGCAGATTTACCACAACACAGGAAAATCAGAATGTGAGAGAAGCAGAGACCTAAACACTGCTGACACATTCCCCAAAAGCAAATCCATGCTCTGTGGCAGGAAAACTGAGGAGGAATTCATTAGAGGAAAATCATTGAGCAGAGCCAAGGAACATGCAGGGAGATGTGGAAATTTCCCAGAACTGATGATGAACGTCGGAATCAGAGCTCTCTGCCCAGGCTGACCTCATCCTCCCACCCTTCCCCACCAGCTCAGACAATTCTGTTACTTTCAGCATCGTGTTGTGACTTTTCCAGACTCTGAACTTAGCTCTGATCCCCCTCAGAAGCGCTACATGGGTGTGAGAGTGAAGATGCCAGTGCGGGAATTGCTGAGGAAAATCCGACTTTCCAAAGGCTTGGACCCAGCTCCGGGCAAGGTGAGAAATCCCCGAGGTTGGGAAGGTTCCTGCCAGGGCTGCAGCATCCCGGTGCACACAGCCACACCCCACTGAGTGCTCTGGAAGGGTCACACCTGCCTCTTCCAGCCACCAAAGCAATGCTTTTGGGAAAAGTGGAGAATAAACCAAATTTCAAACAGAGTTTGGCTGGGCTAGGAACAGCTCTAAGGCTGCAGGAATCCATCCGTGCCATGGATGCTGTACATCATTCAGTCAATGATGAATTCAATTCAAGGCACCATTCAGTGAATCATTCGTTCAATCAAGGCAAAGATGGCCCAATAAACAATAAAAATATTGCCCCAGAACCTGCAAAAACAGCCCAAGGAGCTGATCATCTCCCAGGCTGCTGTAAATAGCTCTGTAAATCTGCCATGAATCACCCAAATCTCTGCACCTGCAGCCCCTGCTGAGCAAAACCCATAGCACAGGAGGCAATTTCACTCTGTTCACGTTTCAATATTTGCCAATGTTTCATCTTCTCCTCCCTGTGAGCATCTCACATTGAAGCTGGGTGGTTTTGTCTCCTCAGGAAGCCTCATCAGTGAAGATGGTAACCAAAGGATCCTCAGGAAAAACAGGTTTGGAAACGCCTCACTTGGTAACAGAGCCTCCTTTTCTAGTAGGATCATCACTGTGAGGTACCCACAGAGCCAGAGCACTCCTGCCCCATGGTCAGTGATCCCTGCTGGGTCCCTTCCATTCCAGCTGTGCATCACCACCCTGTCTGCCTTATCTAGCTCTAGTCTGGGGCAGGACTGATGGCAATCTCTGCTCTGTGTGTGCCTCTTTCAGCTCTGAACGTTTTCTCCTTTTTTTTTTTTCCCAGCAGAGAAGAGGAGAACTCACCCTTATACAGAGAAACAGCTTAGACAGGTATGCAGAACACCCTGAACCCCGCTGTGCCAGGCTCCTGGGGCAGAATTCCTGTTCTATCACCCAGGGAGAACAGGACACTTCATGTCTGCTTCCCTCCCCTTTCTTCCACCCTGCCCGCCTTCTGTTGCTGTTTCAGGCCAAGCAGAGCGCTGGGCAAACCCCCAAAGGCTTGGAAGACCTCGACATCCTGGTGGAGGTGCTGCAGGAGGATCTGAACAAAAGCCAGCTCAGGGAGGAGCCTGGGCACCCCGTGCCAGGCTGGTTTTGGCACGGATTCTCCACGGATCCGCAGAGCTGCCGGCGGGAAAGCGTGGGGAGCCCGGAGGCAGCTGCTGGGCTGCAGGAAAAGCAGCAGAGCCCAGCTGAGCTTCACCCCCAGTCCTGCTGGAAAGATTCCCACCCCATCCTGCGGGGACAGGCTATACCTTCCTCCCATGGACAGCGGGAAAGCATCCAAAGGTCCGGAATGTTCTCCAGGACGGGCGGCAAAGGGAGCAGCTGGTGGATGCAGGATGCTCTCCTGAGCTCCCAGGAAGCTTTTCCCAGGAATTCTCCATCCCGGGAAGCTTTTTTCAGGAATTCTCCATCCCAAGAAGGTTTCCCCAGAAGTTCTCCATCCCGGGAAGGTTTCCCGAGGAATTCTTCATCTCGGGAAGGTTTCCTGAGGAATTCCCCATCTTGGGAAAGTTTTCCAAGGAATTCTCCGTCCCAGGAAGCTTTTCCAAGGAATTCCCCGTCCCAGGAAGCTTTTCCCAGGAATTCCCCGTCCAAAGAAGGTTTTCCCAGGAATTCCCCGTCCCAGGAAGCTTTTCCCAGGAATTCTCCCTCCCAGGAAGCTTTTCGCAGGAATTCCCCGTCCCAGGAAGCTTTTCCCAGGAATTCCCCGTCCAAAGAAGGTTTTTCAAGGAATTCTCCATCCTGGGAAAGTTTCCCCAGGAATTCTCCATCCCAGGACACGCCTGCCCTCCCCAGCCCTGCAGAGATGCTGCTGGAAGCTCACAGGGGCTCTCCAGATGTGCAGGGACATTTGAGGCCACCCCCAAATTCCTTCACCCAGCAGGACCTCTCTGCCCTCTCCTTCTTCCAGTTCCAGCTGCACAGGGAGGAAAATTTGCTGAGGAACATCCCAGAGGAAAAGCTGCTGGCTCCTGATGAAAATGGCAACAGGTCCTCGATTTTTCTGTCAAAATCAATTTCTGTCCCCTGGGGGCATCACTTTGCTCTGACCTCTGAGCAAAACTTCAGGGGGAAGTTCAAACTTGAACCAATGCACAGAATTTTAGGCAGATATTAAAAATAGAAATACTCTATATTTGCAGTAATATTCCTGAGCTACAGCTGACATCAGGATAAATTCAGAGTGGTAAAATATTTAAGGATGAGGGGTGTGTGGAGAGATTCACAAGAAAATTAAAATCAAGCAAAGTACTGAAAAAAAAAATAAATATGCAAAAAAGATCTTTTCCATGCTGCAGACACTCTCAGTGTAATTATTTGTGTTATTAAGTGCTAATAAAAATGGATGGGAGGATTACCCAAAAACACAAACTGGAGCACAGACTCCCAAAGAACTGGGAGTGGCTGTTCTGCTGGAAATGAAAGGAAAACAAATCCCAGTAAAACCCAGTGTTGCCCTGGAATGGGGTGCTTCTGGAGAAAATAGCTTTTTATAAGAAAAAAATTAAAATATCTAATAAGTCTCCATGCAGTTTAGGTAGATTGGGATAGCTGGTATCAAATCAGACTGACAGAAAGCATGGCATCATTTATCAATTATCTGAGTCTTGGGGAGAAAGAGAGAAATTCCTGTCCTAAATTTAAAATATTGATAACCCCACAGGGGGAAAACCAAGCACAGCAGTTCCCTAAAGTGCCATGTTCCATTCAGAACAATGATTGCCAGTGCAATAATAAAATCCAACTCCACTTTTCTGCAATTATGTGACCCAGCAAGCAACAAATAAGACACCTGTTTGCATATTTCCTGCAATTTTTTAAATGACACACAAAAATTTCTCAGGCATGAATGAAATTGATCACAATTAAGAAATTAAGAGATTTCTACTCCCATGTTAAGGTATAATTCACAAGCAAAAAAATTCCCAAACTCACTTTTATAAATATTCTACACTCAAAAGACCACTCAGAGTGCAAACCAAATAAAATTATTCTGAGTTCTACTCAATGGTGAGCAAAAATCCATAAAAAAAACCAAAAAAATCCCCAAACCAGACTAAACCAAGCAAACAAAAAACCCCAAACACAGCAAGAAGTGCCAGAGTTGTTCAGCTATATTTAAGGATATTTTGCTACGAGATAAGGGAAGAACAAATAAATAAGTATAAACAATGCCTGTTTTAATTTTTCCTCCCTGAGGAAAGGAAGAAACACTGAAATTCACATCCCAAAGAGTCTTTTTGGGATGAAATTTAGTAGAAACTGAATTTTGTTAATGTACATTTTTGAAAATTTACTGTTTTCAGTAGTTGAGTGAGATGGAACACAGAGGAAATTGAGCTCCTCTCCTCCACAGGACTCAATTCCAGTTTGGAAATTTTTCTTTTAAGACTGAGTGTTTCACTTCTGACAGTTTTTTTAGGGATCTTGCACCCTTTTCCCTGGATAAACAGGGATTTTGGGCAGTGAGGAATGGTGGATTGGCTCCTGGAGAGGAACGGGATGACAGCAAAAAAGGAGGAGCAAGAAATCCTGGCAGACAAAACCATCATTGTTACTATAGAGAGAAACAAACCCTTGGGTATCCCAAAATTTCAGTATTTTCCAGCATTAATATTTGATGCTTTAAAATCCTCTCTCCCTGTTATTTTGGGGCGTTGTAACCACTCCTTTGGGGCGTTTTAACCACTCCTTTCTCTTGTGATTGTTCCCAACTGAGATCTTTTCCAGGCTGCTGCACAAGGCTGTTGCCCAGGGAAGGAGGGCTCTGACTTTTGCCCTGGCCCAGAGATTTGCATCCCTCAACAAGATCGACCAGAAGGATGCAGAGGAAAGGGTAGGAGGCTGATTTGCCAAGGAAAAAAAAAGTCATTTTTTTATCACGTGCAAGCCTCTTTCAAACCCCAGCCAAGCACCAAGCAGCCTCCTGAAAAAAGAAGGGGAAATGGGAATGGGGAGGGAATGATGGAGCACAGGTGGAAACAGAGCCCCAAAATCCCAACTCCCCACTTCATTATCTAAAAAATGTTGTTGTTTTTAAACCATTTTTGCCTTTCACTGCAACTTTCTGCCCTTCTTCCCTTCTCAGACTGCTTTACATCTTGCTGCAGAAAAGAACCAGCACCTGATGGTGAGTGACCTGATCTCCCTGGGAGCCAATGTCAACGAGCAGGACAGCTCTGGGAAAACTGCCCTCCACCTGTGTGCAGAGAATGGATATCTGAGAGTTCTGGAGGTAAACTGGGTGTTCATGTTGGGCAAAAGTGGAGCAAAAGCAACTAATGCACGTCCTGGTGTTTAAAATAACCCCGGGTTTTCCATACAGCTCTGGTCTGATGGGGTTGCAGAGGGATTTCGGGGAGGAAAGGGTGTTTTGGCACTGCCAAAGGTCAGGAATCACCTGGATATTCTTCATTTCAGGTCCTGAAAAACTGCAAGAACAACGGGGTGTGTGTGGAGGTGGATGTGCCTGACCACTGTGGTAAGAGGCAGAGCTGAGCTGGGCTTAGGTCCCAAATCTAGAAATACAGATTTACCCCAGGCAGGGCTCAGGTGCTGGATTTGACTTTCCCTGGCTGTTCCACACAGGTTTTACCCCCCTGCACTGTGCTGCTCTTGCCCACACCGTGCTGGTGACAGAATCCCAGAGCACAGGCAGGGACAGCAGCACGGGGAGGTTCCTCAGGCTACGGAAAGAACAAATCCTGGAGGGAATTCTCTGCCTGCTACAGATGGGAGCAGAGCCCCAGCTGCAGGTGAGGATCACAGCAGCATCTCTGCCCTGGCTTAAGTGTTCCTGTCCTTGTGCAACCACAGGATTTGCTGTCACCCGCAGGTTCTGAATTCCTGTCAAACCTCCACTGCCTGCCTCAGACTGGAGGAGAACACAGAGCTCATGTGTTTGCTCCAGACTCATAAACCCCAGGCACAGGATGTTCTTCAAGAGGTAACTATGGCTGCTTTACACAGGCAGTGCCTAATACCAGGATTATTTTCCAGGATTAAGCAAATATTCAGTGCTTAACAAAAAACAAAACAAACACACACGCACAAAAAAAAGTTACAGCTCTTTTGTCTTTTCTTGCCTCTGTCAGATAAGACCTCCCGCCAGAGTACATGTAACAAATATAATAATAAAACAAGATTTCAATTATAAATACAGACTTAAGGCCCCATTTCAAGTCACTGAGGTTCTCCCAACAAGAGAGAAAACACAGCAGAGAAAAAAAGAAAAATCATTTCAGTGCACATCAACTGGAAATTGACTGTTCTGGTCTCTCCACCCGTACAGAGCTGCAGCCTGCTGGATGCTCCCAGAGGAATCCCCGCTCCCCCAGCAGCAGATAATTTACCTGAACTTTGCTCCTTGGCATCCTCAGAGCTCCTTGATGTCCTTCTCAAAGGTATTTTGTGGTAGGAAGTGCAGTTGAGGTCCTTGGGGGTTTTTGTGACCCAGCAGCTGGAGTGGCTCAGTCCAGTCCCTTCCCTGCTCTGCCACCCCACAGATTCTTTTGGGGTGGGGAAAAAAACCTGAAAATCACTGAGTTCAAACCTCCACAGCCTGCAGCTGATGGAAAAGATGCTCAGCACCTCATCCCAACCTTTGGGGTTATTCCAGAATCCATTTTCCTTGCAAGCCTCCTTCCTCAGCCAAAGGCAGGCAGAAAATGGGGGAATAAATAACCTGTGCCTTTAGCAGGAGCACCTGGCCTGGGGATGCAGCTCAGATTTGCTGCTTTGTTGCCTTGCAGGGAAATGCTGAGAACTCTCCTCACCTGACTCTGGTGGGCCACCAGCTGCAAGAGAAAAACCAGAATTACCAGAGTAAAATATAGAATATATTATATCATATCTTGAACTGACTGCTGGGAAGATCTCACCTGGACCCAGAATTAACGAGCAAACTGATAAATGAGGGAAATCCTCCGTGCAGGTTTCACCAGGAATTCAGTGTTAGGTGCTCCAGGAAGAATTAGATCTTCATTTTCTCACAAATTTCTGCTTCTCTGCTCAGGTCTGAGGTGTAGCTGCCCTGCAGTCTGAAGCTCTGATGATTTTTCATGCAGGTGTTTAGCCCAGGAAAAGGATTTTAACCATCCAGGGCCTAGTCTTGATGGTTTCAGTCTAAAATTAGTCTCTACACTCCAAATTCAACGTTCAGATAGACTGAAAATCTGTCATTTTAAACACGAACTCTGGGAATTCAGAGCCTGATGAGTTATATTTAATATTTTCTGCAGTCTGGCTCTGAATTTGGCCAAGGCTGGAGTGGTCACACTTTAAGGAAGTCTCACAGTGAAGTCCTTCCAAAATAAAGCATCGTGCTGAGCGTGTTTTCTCAACAAAAGTCGAGCTTTTTATTCATGCAATCAGAATTTTGCACCAATAGTGGATTGTAGGTGAAGTCTGGGACAAAGTGTTTGGAATCAGCTTCTTTCTAACAGACCTAACAGAGGATTTTACCTTTGTAAAATTTAAATATGCAACAACAGCTTTGGAAGGGTCATTTTTCACACCAAGTTGGGATCATAACAAGGAGCTGAGATGATCCTGTACTGCCAGAAAACCAAGTTATTCAGTGGAATCTCTACAAACTAGGTCATTTTTATTTTGAATTATTTCTTCCCAGACTTACTCTCCTTTCATTTTACCTTCTGATTGCGAGTTTGCTGGTTTCTATGAAACTTCCCTGTTTGCTACATAGGGAGCAATTCTACTTTTACAGAACCTAAATCAAAAAAAAAAACCAAAAACCAAAACTGATCCAGCAACCCCTCACGTGTCTCCTGTTCAGAAAAATGGGAGATTTCCCACGTGAAACCACTGCAGGATCCAGTGTTAAGTACTCAGCATCTTTGGGGAATGTTTTTAATGAACCCTTTGAATTTGCTTCTTGCAAAAAAAAAAAATTATATTCGTGTTATGGGGTTTCCTTAAGTGTTAAGCTCCGAGAGCTACATTGCACGAGGTGAATTAACTTAGAGCAGTGGCAGTGTTGAAGTGAATTCCAATGGGATTTGGGTCACAGCCTGTGATTCTGATAACCTGAACAGCTAAAGAGTTCTCTTTTGTGTTTTCTCTAGTCTGAGGGAGACATAATAATTCATAATCTTTCAGTATTTCATTTATATATATATATTATGTTATTCTCATAATGAGCTGCATAACTCATCCACCTCCATCCAAAGCTTTCCTTCATGTTTTAATAATCTGAAATCTTTTCTTTTTCCCTTTTTGCCCCAGGTTTTATTGATATTTTTCCTCCCTGGTTATTTCTCTCTGTCCCCCCCATCACTGCTCATCCTTCTTTCTGTTTGCATTTTACTCACATCTGTTCTCACTGAACTTTTTATTCATTTGGAGACAATTAAGGAAGAACTTCTGGGTTAGCTCAGCTTCCATTTGTGGGATTGAAGGGTCAGATCCAGCCCCTTATTCTCATTATAAACCAAGAAATCCCACATCACGAGGATGAAGCAGCGTTGAACAAAGAGAAGAACATCCATAAGCAGGGAAAAATCCCTGAATTTTCTCACAGGATTTCTTTAAAAAGCATAGGAAGCTCTCATTTAATAATACATTAATCATTAATACAATAATACATTCCTAGATTAATGTAGCATTAATCTTTTAGTCATGGGAACCATTCAGGTGAAAGGACAGGAATATTAAACTGTTCAGATAGATATCATTTATTCAATATACTCAGAGATGAACTTGTTTCTACAGTATATTCTACCACACTTATCCATTATTTGCATTGTTAGTAGGTTGCTTTACATGGTTTCACTGCTCCTTCCTGTCAATAAATACATTTATTTCATGCAAATACATTTATTTCATGCAGTAATTTGGTTTTTTCTGTACTTTTCTATCCCTTCTAAGCTCACAACAGAAGGGACATCATGGAAAAAGCAAATTAAGCAGAGTTTAGAAGCTGAGAAGTGTGTGAAAGTTTTGTTGTTGTTTTGGTTTTTAAAATGGCAGAAATCCTCCAGCATCCCCCTTTCTCAGCACTCATGCCAAAGGGAATTTCAGGACCCAAATTCCTGGCAGCAGGGTCTGGAGGGATCCAGCTGCTTCCCAACCCTGGTACCTCACCCGCAGCAGAAACCCAACCCCTGTTTGGTTTCCAGCCTCCAAAACGTGTCCCTGAAACCCTGATTTGCTGCACAGTCACCATGATTGCACCAGACACTCTTCCCCAGGGCTGCTGGATTTTGCCCAAATATTTTCTCACCTCCCAGAGCCCAAAATCCTCAGCTGAGGAGCCCAGGGACTGCTGCCCTCTAAAGCAGATAATGTCAGGCAGAGAACAATGCCATGATTGTAAGTAAACCACAGGCAGGCAAAGAAAATCAATTACATTTTAAAAAAACCAAAAAACACCTAATTCCTTCTAGCAGACAAACAAAACAAATCCGATCTTTTAAGATGAGGAGCCAAGAAAAGAGCCAGAAGTGGGAGGGGTGGGACACTGAAGAAAACAATCCACATTTGGATGAAAAGAATCCATTTGGAGAACATTTTGAGAGCGTGGATGTGCAGCTCCCCCTCAGGAAGGAATATTGACATTTCCTCTGCATTTGCCACCACTGCACTCCTCTCCCCACGTGCTGACAGCCCGGCTGGAGCTGCCAAAATCCTGAGCCAGGGAGGAGGGCGAGGCTGAGCCCTTGGCAGGTTCGGGTTCTTTCAGAGCAATCTCACCCATCGAGTTTTATTTTTTTTTTTTTCCTGCTTTCTTTGTGGCTGGGGGAAGTTGGAAGAAGAAGGATCCAGTTGAAAGAAAGGCAGGCGTGTTCCTGCAGCTGTGGGCAGGAGAGCTGGGGCAAGAAATTTGGGGGAGGGAGTCCCAGGAACTGAAAAGTGAGAGTGTCAGGCACTTCCAAGGGGGAGCAAGGCAGGGAGAGCAGGGAAAGAGAAAAGGGAAAAGGGAGAAGGGAAAGGGGAAAGGGGAGAGAAGGGAGAAAGAATGGAGAAGGGAAAGGGGAGAAGGGAGAAGGGAGAAGGGGAAAGGGGGGAAAGGGAAAAGGGGAAAAGGGAGAAGGGAAGAGAAGGGAGAAGGGAAGAGAAGGGAGAAGGGGAGAGAAGGGAGAAGGGGAGAAGGGGAGAAGGGAGAAGGGGAGAAGGGAGAATGGGGAAGGGAGAAGGGGAGAAGGGGAGAAGGAGGGCAGGGCTGGGTCTCACTGGACATGCACAGCAGAGCTCTCTTTGTGGAGAGATGTCTCCTCATGTCATTGTGGAGCCTCATCCTGCTCACTTCATCAATATTTACCCCAAAATTTTGCTTGCCCTGAGGACAAACATCCATTTTTACCACCTGGCAGCTGCAGGATGTGCCATAAAAATGGCATCCATAAAAAATTCCTTTTCTTGACAACAAGCAGGCTTTCACTCCAGCCATCCCTACCTATTTATATCCACCTTGAGTGGGCTAGCTTTGGGGCTCACTTTTAGTGGGTAAAACATCATTTCCCAGGTATAAAACCCCAAGAAAACGCTTCCCAGTTGGCATCAGGAGGGCCCCAGGCACTGCTCTGCTCCCTGCTTGGTCCTGGCAGCTGCTACGCCCATGAGAATCCTGTCTGGGTAGGTCCCAGCTCTTAATTATCTCTGTTTGTTATCTCTATCCATCAGCAGCAGCCCCAGAAGTTTACAGAAGTCTTGTTTTTTCTGAGCAGAACAAGATCTCCAAGCACAGAGAGGTGTGTGGGGTGAGGAGCACGCGCAGAAATCCCCACACCAGAGCTCCAAAATCCAGAAAAAACACCCAGCAGGAACCCACACACACCAGAGCTCCAAAATCCAGAATAAACAGCCAGCAGGAACCCACACACACCAGAGCTCCAAAATCCAGAATAAACAGCCAGCAGGAACCCACACACACCAGAGCTCCAAAATCCAGAATAAACACCCAGCAGGAACCCACACACACCAGAGCTCCAAAATCCAGAAAAAACACCCAGCAGGAACTGACACAACACCTCGTGGCAGATTTGGAATACTCAGCTTGGCCCAGGTTTGCTTTGTTTTAAATGAACCCCCTGCGTCCCTGTGCTCTGCTGAGTAACCAGGGTTTGAATCCCCCAAAATTATTTCTAGAAAGGCTTTTGCAGCTGGTTGGGTGCTAGAGGCAGAGGAACACACAGCAACCTGCCTTCAAAGCTCTACACCAGACCCAAAAATATTTTCACTGTCACAAACCCCGAGACTTGAAGCATTTTAGAATCCATGCAGCACAGCCTGCTTAAAACTTGAGTTTGAACTTCCTTCAGCAGCTCCTTCTGCTCCTTTCCAAGGTTCTGCAGGATTAAAAGTTGGTTTTTTTTCTTTTCCTGCAGCCACTGCAATGAAATCATTTACGTGATTAATTTTAATTAAGAAAAGAGAGAAAATTAGAGAGGCTCTAGGAAACAGCAGTGATTATCTGAAATAAAAGAAGGATAAATGAATCAGCCAGCGCTTGGGGCTGGCCAGGTTGTGCTTCCCGTCCCCAGGTGTGCGTGGTGTGACTCCTGGCTGCTGTGACCTTTCCATTTCCCTGGAATCATGACTCACACACCGAGGCAACCCCTGCCCTGATGTTAAAGCTGATAAACTTCTGCAGAACCCGGCAGTTCTTCGAGCTCAGAGCCAAGGTGCTGTTTGCTGAGGTGAAGCTCTGTCACAGTCCATCCTGGTGGCATTTGCATTGGGAATAATTTGGTGAACTCCAGCAGAGCAGTTTATTTCCTTTTTCACTATTTATTTCCACTTGTCTGTTAAAACCCAAAAAAAAACACCTCAGCTGCATTCCCTCACTGGTTAAATAAACTTTGGGGTTTAGCTCCTCACATCACCTCCTCCCCAAAATCAGAGCTGCAGAGATAAAATTTATCTTTTAATCCATCTATCTATAAAATATTCCCACTGCAAAAACACAACTGCAAAGCCTAACTGGAAATAAACCACATCCAGTCCCTGCATTGTCCTGGGATTTGAATAAATTCTGAGCTCTCATTTGTTTAAATTTAAATTCTGATTCAGCTGGCTTTTCAGGATTATCTCAGAATAACCAGGCTTCAGGCTTGTTTTTCGTTTTTTAAAACAGAAATTCAGTCCCAAGTGCCAAAAGTTCTGTGCCCATCTGATCCCCCCGCAAAAAAAAAACAACTTTATGGTCACAATTCCCCAAAAAGGATAAACAAGAAGAGCAATAAACAGCAGGGAAAAAAAATAGAAATAAACCATGGAAAGAGGAAAGGAAATAAAGAGATTCTGCCCCAATAAAATAAAAATAAAATAAAATAAGAAGAGATTTCACAGCCCCAGTTCATGGAGGTGAAAAATGACCCCAAAAAGCCACAGGTTGCAATTTTTAGGGCCCTGAGTCCTCTGAGAGTTCCTTGAGGGCATTTCCTGTGAAAGCCACCCCAAGTCCCTTGGCTTTGTCCCAAAAGTCACTGCCCAGCCTTTCCCTAGAAGTTTTAAAAAATGATTTCAGCTTTTGTCCAACTTCTGCTCACGTGATTGTACAGCAAGAGTCAGGGAAATCCAACCCTCCTTCAGCAGAGCCAAAAGCTGCTGTGAATTCTGGCTGCAGGGTAAAGTCCGGGTGGGGAAAAATAATATTTTATACAAAGGCCGATCAAATATTTGCTTATCAACATATTGCACTGGGGGCTCCTTTTGCTGAGGAGCTTCTGTCAAGTTTTGCAGGGAAATCAAATTAAAATTTGGTTTAGCTGACTCGCTAACCATGGGTCTTGCTCAGGTGTGGAATTCAAATGAATTATTTCAAAGCCTGGTGGCCAGGAAAAAAAAAAAAAGCTTAAAATAGCTGAAATTAGGTAAAAATAGCTTTAAAATATATTAGAATAGCTTAAAAGTAGGTAAAAATAGGTAAAAAATAGCTAAAAATAACTAAAAATAACTTAAAAAAAATTTAAAAATAACTAAAAATCANATTAATATCGATAATATTAATACTAATATTGGAATAATAGATGCTGTTCAGCCAATTGCTGCTCATTTCCCCATTTCCTTTGAAAACTGAACAGAAAAATCAGATTTTTTTTGTCTTCCCCTCTTTTTCCTGCCCCTTTGCCCAACTGCAAATCGAAGCAGCGGTGACTGAGGTCTGGGAGGGTGACTCAGGATTTAATTGGGGTTTGATTCATCACCAAATATTTTTTATAGGGCTGTAAAATTCCCGTCCCTGGCAGGAAAACGCCAGCCTGGCACTCAGGGATCAATTCTGGGGAAAAAGGAAATTCTTCAAGAACTTCCTGCAGAAATCACCAGATAAATAAAGATTTATTTCTTCTGCTCATAAGGTAATTATTGATTGGTTTATTCTGGCCCCATCACTGATTTGTGGGGCCCTACAGAAGATAAATGAATTTAAAACATTTTCTGCCTGCAGGAAATTGCCTTTGGTGTCTCGGCCTGTGAAAATCAAAATAAAAGTAAAATAGACATTTAAAAATAAATATGAAAAAGAAACATAAACATAAAAATAGAAATTAAAAAAAAAAATAGAAATTAAAAAATAAATAAAAATGAAGTAATAGACATTTAAAAATAAGAATAAAAAAAGGCACTAAAGATAAGAATTTAAAAATAGACATGTAAAAATAAAAATAAAAATAAAAATAAATATAAATATAAATATAAATGAATAAAAATAAAAATAAAAAGTAGAAATAAAAATAGAAATAAATAATTTCTGCACATTTAGGTCAATCACACTCCCAACTTTGGCAAACACATAAATAAAGATTTCCTCTCCCTGAAAAACACCCTCTTCTGCTTTTCTCCCAAATTACCACTCAAAATAAATCAAAATATGGATTTATTGTGTCCCTCATTTAGAGTCCATGAAGCACAGCCTGCTTAAAACTTCAGTTTTATAAAAAAACAAATTAAAAAAAAAAATTTAAAATTTGTCACCCCCCAGACCTCAGGAACGCTCCCAAGCCAGCCCCAATTCCGCTGTTAGAAAAATGTTAGAGATCCTAAAATCCAAAAAGGGGAGATCCAGCTCTGGATAATGAATTTTTCACAGCAAATTCCAAAAAATACATCGATTTCTCCGCAGCTTTTTGCTTCAGGCCGCGGAGTTGATGTTGAGCATATCCCAAAACCACAGAGCAAAATTCCTACTGCAAACCAGAAATGACCAATTTTGATTTTTTTTTGGTAGCACTCCAAGGAAAGGATTTTTAGGGGTTTATAATCCTGACCCTCAATGAACTGATGGTCCCACATTCCCTGATGATCCCTCGTGGTAAATGAAGATTTTTTGGACTTTCCAAACCCAGGGTTGCTGTGAGGACCCTGAAATTTCAGCTCACACAGGAGCAAAATCTAAAATCATAAACCAGCACATCCCTGGCCTTATTCCATATGTACAATATATGGAATTATATGGGATTCCATATGGGATATGGAAATATATGAATGGGAATAGATATAATATAACACAATATAACACAATATAACACAATAGAATGTAATGTANATAACACAATATAACACAATATAACACAATATAACACAATATAACACAATAGAATGTAATGTAATGTAATGTAATGTAATGTAATGTAATGTAATATAATATAATATATAAAGAAGAATATATGAATATTCCCTGGTTTGGGGAGGGAGCAGCTCTGCTCTGTGACCTGTGGGGCTCAAATAACTCCCATAAATATTTCACACCAATCTTTGAGCTCTGCCTGACCATGAAATATTCAGCAGGAAAGGAAAGGAAAGGAAAGCTCTCCTCACCTCCCTGCTGCTCACCCATTTTTGGAAATCCAAGCTGCTCAAGGCAATAAATCCATGGAATTTTTCCTCTTCTTTTTCTCTTTTTTTCCAGCCTTGCCTGGAATCAATGGGGAAACACAGGAATGCCAAAATGGGATTTACTGCAAGAGAAGAGAACAGAGCCTGCCAGATTGTCCAGCAGGTAATTGGTATATTTATATCTATATATAATTTATATATTGTCCAGTGGATAATTTATTAGAAATTATTTATTTCTCAGTCACGTATTGCTCAATAAAACTCAGTCAGGCTTGAATTTTGCTGCAGTAATTGTCAGATAATCAATTTGGCTTGCTGAAATTATTATTTCTGCATCATGCAATTAAACAACATTGACATCAGGGAATATTTTGGTTGAAGTAGGATGCATTAAATAGAATTACAGCATAAACCACGCCACAATATTTAAGCTGAAAACCATTCACCTGCACAGCAAGCAGAGCCAAACCTGACAGGGATTTTTTTGCTGTCCCAAGGATTTTTCTGCCCCGGAGGGAACCAGAGCGTGGTGCCGTGTCCTGCTGGGATGTTCCGCTCTGGAGGAGCCTCCCACACCTGCCTGCCCTGCCCCAAGGATTTCTTCAACCCCCGGCCCGGCCAAAATTCCTGCTTGCCCTGCGGCTCGCGGGCCGCGCAGCCCGCACAGGGCCAGCGCAGCTGCGTGTGCCTCGGCAAAGGGCAGCTCTTCCAGGTACAGCAGAAATTCACCCAAATTCGCTTTATTCGCTCATTCCCGCCTTTTTATAATCTCGTTTCCAGCTGCTATAAGTATATCTTGTATACATAAATATATACATATTAATTTTAATATTGGCTTTTCACAAATATTAGAATAAATACGATTTGTTTAAATATTCAATGACTATTTAATTATATTTAATTATTTAATTACTGTATATGTATAGTATTTCTTACATATTAATACTTAGTATTAATATTATTAGTACTAGTATTTATTTATACTATTTAGTCGTGTATATGTAATATATGTATGCAATATGCATGTATATGTAATGTATGTATATGTATGTAATATAATATGCAATATTGATATTATTTATTCATGTATACGTAGAGTATTTCTTATT
>VWZS01002553.1:0-113884 GCA_013397075.1 Rhabdornis inornatus
GCTCCGCTCTGCTCGGCCCCGGGGTGTCGGGGCGCGGCGAGGTGGGACGAGTAGCGCCGTGCCGCCGCCTTCGAGCGGCCTTCTTGCTGCCCTGCCCTGCCCTGCCCTGAGCGAACCCCCGGCCCGGCCTCGTTACTGCTGTCCCCTCGCCGTTCCCCCCCGCAGCGCTGGGACCCGGCTTTTTTTTGGAAGTGGGTGCAAAAGCGCCTTTATGAAAAAGCTCCCCGGGCCTGGCGGGGCCGTCGATATTTTGATTTTTGTGGGGTTTATTGTAATATTTTTATTATTTTATTATTTTGAGGCGATTCGCCGGTTTCTGGAGAGTTTCTCCCCAAAGCTGGCGGCTGGGCGCCGTGCTCAGCGCCGGCTCCTGGGCGGCTGGGGAGAGGTCCCAGCAGCCCGCCCGGCAAAGGGCCGCTGCGCTTTGGCCCCATGCCACAGACCTTATTTCATGCTTGCTGCACTAAATGAGTTAACAGCCAAAGGGTTTTTCATTAACTCGACTTGGCAACCGTGTATTTCGTTGGCTTCTCCCCCACCACCCCCCCAAAAAAAAACCCCAAAAAGCGTAATTTTAAGCAAAAACTGAGTGGCATAACATGCGTTGATTTTGATTTGAGACGGGGAGTCTTTTTCAAAATCGTCTGTCAGATTGCGTTTGTGTCCCCATCCCTGGGCATGGTATGTAGGTGGGATGATAGCCTAGAGTTTTATTTTGTGAGATGTTCTGTGTGTCCTGATTTTTGACCGTTGCTTTCCAGCGGTGTTTTGTACGGCCCTGTGTGTCCTGGACCAGGCAGGAGGATGCTGAGCCTGTGGCGGGGCAGTGATCTTTAGCTGCCCCGTGAGGGACGTGTGGATGGGGCTGGGGGCAGTGTGTACGTGTACATGCTGGGGAGCTGGGTGCTGCATGCAGGGCAGGTGCATGCCGGGCCGGGAGGGGTGTTGCAGCAGGATAGGAGTGTGTGTGCACAGATGCAGGGCAGGGGTGGGGTATGTTGCACTGCTGCATGGGAGCCGGATTTGTGTGCCTATATGTGCTGCTAGGTATGTGTGTGCATGCCAGAATGAGGCTCGCATGGCTGCGGGGTTGGGGAATGCTTCATTGATGCAGGTGTGTGTGTGTGTGCTCATGCTCCTGTGTTTGTGGCTGCGTCCTGTGCGCAGGTGTGGGTAATAGTGCATGTTGGGCTTCTCTAGTGAGGCCCCCATGTGCGGCTGGCTGCTGCCAGTGGGCTGAAAATTACTGCATTTCAGAGATGTTGGCTTTTTTTGGGGGGAGCAGTGCCAGGGAGGGGTGTTGGTGATGGGAGCAAAAGTTTCATCTCGGTGGGGGAGTATGTTGGTAGTTTTGCTCCAGTAGTTTTGTCTGTGGCAGCTGGCTGGGATGAGCTGTCTGTCAGTGAACGTTGTTGCTTTGTTTCTCTGCCAAAGTGTCCTTCACTTCTGTCAGAGCAAACCCACGGTCATCAGCCTGGTCATCTGCTACTCTGTGCACCCCAACTTTGTCCCACCAGGGTGGGCACAGTAGTTTTTGGAGCTTCCCCCTGTTGAAACTGGAAGCTGAAGTTGCGTAGAAGCACCTGTGGTATAATCAGTATCATGGTGCAGATACTCATCCGCAGGAGACATCTTCAGTTTCAAAAGAGTAGCTGCCTCAGTCATCTTGAGTGAGCTCTGTATAATAAAGTCATTTGTGTGGGGCTCTGTGTTACTGGCACAAACACACCTTTACTAGCTCCTGGTGTAAAGTGGTTTTTAGCTATCTCTAGAAATTCTTGCCTGGGGTTTGTTTTCAAGCCTTCATTTCCTGTAAAACTGAGTGGTGTTGAAGTGACACCTAGTTAGTGATAAGTACTGTGGAGGCTGTGTGAACAATAGGGCATTATAGCCCTCCCTCTAAACTGTTAGATTAATATGCAAAGATAATGCTTACAGGAAGGAGAGAAGAAGTAAAGCATCAGTGAGAATAACGTTGTCCTAAGGAATGATCTGAAACACATTTGAAGAAAGGAGTGGTCTTTGTTAGCAGGGCACCTAAGCTCAGCACAACCTTCTGAACTCTTGTACCAGACGAACTATGTATTAGTCCCTCCATGAATGTGAACGACTGTTTCTCTGTGCATCATAGAAAAGAGTTTACATCACTAGGGTGAAACCTACCTACTGTTACTTGCAGGTGGCCTCAGTAACTCTATCTGCCTAGAATGGAGCAATATTTTGTAGATTAAAGTTTTCCTGTGGCAATGACTAATATATTTACTTAAAAAAAATAGGTTCATTGTATGATTTTATAATTGGTCATAGTATCATGCTGTCACCAAGATGTAATAATAGCAATTATCAGTACAGAAGTGTTTATTGAAGGGGTTGAAAACGATTGTTCCATTGTTCTGAATCTCTCCCTGTTGAATTGATCCTCATTTTAGCAAAGGAGGATGTTTGTCTTAACATCTTACAGATCACCTTCAGAAGCTGGGCTATTGGCTTCAGTTGACTGAAAAATGCATAACCTTTAAAATGCACCGTGCTGTGGGGCTTACACCAGAGGGGGCTGTCTGGAAGAGTATCCTCAGAGAAATGGTGGAGTCACCAACTCTTGAGAAGTTTGGGCAGTCTGCTTCTTTGGATTTTTTTTGTTAAGGTCTTTGTGTGCAGGTGACTTCAACAGTTACCTTTAACTATTATCTTATATAGTTACATATATATATATATTTAAAATTACCAATAAGTATTACCTGTCTATAGTTACCTATAACTATAGTTATCTATAGTTACCTATCTATAGTTCTCTGTGATTAAGATCTAATGAGTTTTATGCTGAGGTCCTATTTAATGGAGGATATCTATATTTAGTATGATCCAAAACCTGTCGGCTTTGAAAGGCCTAACTTCCGTGAAAACTTCAGTTCGTGCCAAGAACCTTCAGGACTTCTCTGGGATTACATGCAGTATGCAGAATGATCCAGTGCATTAAGCTTTTGTTGAGACCAGTGATGAAGTCTGTATATGTGTACTTAAACTGGAAATCTGGGTTTCAGTATAGTGTTTCCTAAAGTCGTCAAAATAGAAAGCTGAAATGCAAAGTGATTGCATTTTGCAGGAAGCAACTTGTCCAAGCTTGCAAATTTCACAAGAAAAGTGCCTGTTCAAGTTTTTGAGACACAAGTATGAATTTGTAGATACATACCTTTTAAGACTGAATGGGCATTGAATTTCTGCACAGAAAGGAGAAATGGACTTACTGTTGTTTTTCACAGCCATATGATGTTCTTTAGTTGGATAAGAGCATGTACAACCATCCTAAAAATTTACTTGTTGCTTGAGAATCCATAGCTGCCCCATAATAAGCACCCTTTCTACTCCCATTGACTGCTGGGAGTTGCATGAGGGTGATTCTGGGTGGAATTACAGTTTCTATATGCGTATCTGAAATCCTTAGTTATATTGGCAGTTAATCAGCTAAAACTTATTGTGGTGTTTTTTTTTCCTCTAGCCATAAACTTAATCCAGATACCTAATCACAGTTTGGCAAAAAAAGCAGGAAAAAAGTCACATTTATTTGATTAGAGATCTGCAATATAAATATTTGAAACTTGGAGCAACATTGCTTTTTCAAGGCAGACATCTTAAATGCTGCAAATATTTATACACTTCAGTGCTGGGATAAAGCTGTTCTGACTCAGACTGAAGGCAAAATTCTGTTTTTCAGTTACCCGCTGTAATTGCACGGAAACTTGGTATAGTACTTGGGAGTTAGAACGACTTAACAGATAGCAATATTTCTTGGTTGTCACTTTTATGTTAAAAGTAAATGAAACTTCCTTTCCTTTTCCAGCAGGAACGATTCTGGTAAATATTATGTTAGTGAGCCTGCATTAAAACTTGCGAGTGGATTATGGTCCAGGTAGTTAACACTGCTACGGCTTTCATTAGGATGATGACTTCATTACAGGTGTTTACTTTCATTACCTAACTGTTAGTCAGCAAATGTTTGGTCTCTTGATCTGTGGAACCTGCTTTGCCATTTGAAGCCAGCGAGCTCTCTTTTTTTTTGGTATGATAATTACTCAACGCTGGTTGTTCATTTTTTGATGTTGTTTACATCTTGGTTATCTCCAGAGGCCCATCAGCGTTGTTACACACTTGGTGTTAGCAGTTTTTCCTTACATCCCTGAAACTGCATTACGGTAGCAGCAGTGCTTTTGCAAATGGGGCATTAGGCGTGTGTTCTGAAATTAAATTAGCACGTGGATGGACAGAACTTACATCTCAAAAGTTGCTACCAAACTATTTATTGCCTAATACATTCTAGCAGGTCTCATAGCAGTGGCACACATCTGCTGTAAGATAAGTTGTTTGTTTACCACTGCCAAGTTGTGAGCTAATGCTGCACATAGTGTCCATGGCAGGGACACTGGGACAGGGGCTGCTGAAGACTCTGGTCTATAAACTGTTTCAAGTCATGGAAGAACAGAGGCTTTTTTCTGTGGATTCAAGACTGCTTACCTTCTGAGGACTACTTAAAATTCATTTTTGCTAACCTTTCATTTAAATGATTGCTTATGGAAAATAATTAAATTTTTATCAGCAGGATATTGTGTCACTTAACACTTGTTCAACAAAATCCACATTTCATTATGGGCTGTTGCAGAAGCTGTAGGCCTGGCATTGCTGTTGTACCGTTGTGGTAAACCCAAGGTAACTTTAGTAGGGTGACTGAATTTACAGCACTGGATGTGGGGATGAATTTAGCACACATTACTTAGCTCCTAATTGAAGCTTATAGTATTACATCCGTAATCAGGGCACTCTTAGAATCTCTAAGAAATTACTTTTTCCTTTGTCTACTCTTCTCTCTTTTCTTTCTTGCCATCTCACTGTGTGGTGTTGGGAGCTCACTTCTTCATGTTGGGGCTGTCATATTTAAGTCCCAAAGGAAATACTTTCTAGCAGTGTACTTCAAATTGCAAAGTAGAATAATTTTGTGGCTCCCTAAATCTTTAAGGCTGGTTTCTAAAATTATCTAGCTTTTAATCTTCTTTTCAAAGTAAAATAAAAACTACAAAGCATATGTAATTACAATGTAATTAAAAAAATGTAATATATTTGTAGCTATTTTTAGACTCCTGATGTGTTTCATTTATAGTATAATGATAAAAAAATAGCACAGAGTCTAGATAGACAATTTTCAAATCAACAGCATCCACTTCAGCTACCCTGTGTGTATGTCATATGTGTTTCCTTTGGTTCTTTTCTTTTTTTTGTTGTTCTTTTTTGGCTGGGAGTGCACTGAAACTGTATGTCTCAGTACATGCTGGGGGGGTGCAGAGAAAACGAGAGCTCTGTCTGTCGGGCAGGTCCTGTTGTGAGTGTTTGCTGAAAACCGGATCGTATGTCAGTGAGTTTGAACGTACTGCACACACACACACAGACACACACGCAGGCATGCTTTGCTTTTCCGGCAGGTATAATAAAGGAAGAACGGTGAGTTGGCTTGTCACTATTTTTACACTGCGTAGAAATGCTTGTGTTGGCTTATTACGGGGATAAAGCTGACTGAATAGTAATTTTTCCTTGTCTTTTTTAAAAAGATGGTGAGCAGGGAAGTGGTGTTAGTTTTCAGTGAAGAAGGAGGGAGAGAAGCTGGTGGAAATTGAGGTGTTCTAGTCACAATTGTAGCCTGATTTTAAAATGGTCACGTTTACTTATTTAAAAATAGATTTGGGGATGAAATTAGCCATGTTCTTTGTTTTTAAAAGGGTAATGTGTGTGCACTCACCATATGGTAGCATTTAACCCATATTGTATGAGCTGACAACAAGTCACATTTATTCTCTGATTTATTTCAGTGTTTCAGAATGTTCTTTTTCTGAAATCTAGTACAATAAAAGATGCATTTAGGATTGTGCAATGTAATTGTCTGTAGCTGTTTTGCCTCATTGTTACAATGATACCAGGTTCATGAGTAAGCAGTATTTCTCCCTTCTGAAATAATTTCCTTATGAAATAGTCGTTCTCTGAATGTTGAAATGGTTTGCAGGAAGAGTTATGAACAATAGCCAGTGACACGGTGTGTTGTAAAGGATTGCGGGGCGAGGTGTTACAGTCTCTGCTGGCTGAAACTAGAGCTGCTCCTTTGATGGCAGAGTATGTGCTTGCAAAGTCTTTCTCTACCCCCTCCCATCAGTCTTTATACAGAGGTTGCTTAGTTGTCTATTTTAATGGATGCATTCTGGCTTCCTTTGTGGCAGACTGTGAGGCACCTGTATTGGTGAGGTGGTAGCAGTATTGGCAGCCACAAGTATGGTAAAACTATGAATCAGGCGACTTAAGGACTGACTTAAACCATGCAATTAGGGAAATAAGATATCTTATTTTCCCTTTGGATTTGGATTTCCCTGGGAGTTGTATTTTTAGGCTTTCTTTCCCCTGTGCCATCCTATCTATGCACATCTTGGGGTTTCAGGAGATGGGGCTCTACTGCAAAGTCCCAGAGTGTGCAGTATATAGGAGTTAGCCCCATACGGTGCGTTGCGTGAGAACTTTCAAAAGTCGGTGGCACTCCTCACTGAGGTACCAGTTGCTCACCATCTGTCTCTTAAAGTAATTTCTTTTAACCTTGGGACTCTCAAATATTTCAACAAGGTTATTCATGTGTTTGTGTGAAGTGTCTGTAAGTGTACCGAAAAACTGCTAAGCTTCTAATTTCGACGTGGTGTTTGAATACTAATGTATACCAATTAGGAATGGCTGACGTTGTAATTTATAGAAGTTGAAAGGAGCATTAAACACCACCCTTCCAGCACTAAATACAGCTTTTCCTGCTGTGTGTAGCTGCTTATGTGAAACCAAGGGTATGCCTTCCAGATTGTTGTGCTAGCACGTTGATACATCCTTGGATAAACTACCAGGCTCATGTATTATCACATCAGTCCCTTTGCAGCATCCTGTGTGTAACTGTACCTTTAGCTGATTAACACAGTGCTTTCTTGGTACTGTTTTTGATGGCTCTGAGAATGCTTATTTTAAGACCTTTTTTAAAGGAGTGTTTTCATCACTAAAGAGAAAAGCTGTATCAAATCTATAAATACTTACTTTAATTAGATTTGCTCTGTTTGTCTCTTTTTTTCTTTCCCTCCAGATAAATTTTACCTCAGTAATGAATGCTGTGATCTTCAATGCATAATTTATATTGACATTAATAATGATAGTTGGCGAATATTTTAATGCCAGTTTGAGAAAACATGACAATTTATGTTGGTAACCTTGGTCCCATTAAATTAGAACAGATTTTAGTAGAGAGCTGTGACTTATCAATGGTGTGATGAAATAACCCACTTTTCATTGTGGCAAGCATATTGGAGAGTTCTTCTTATCGTGAGCTGTACATACCAGGTGTCAAGTGACATGCCAGACACACAGCTTTGCTTCTGAATGACTCTTGCCAATTAGAAAGTAATGGCTTTAACGGGATCAACCAAGTAATCGGAGTCTGTCAGTTCTCCAGTGCCAGGAGGTGTATATTTGCAAATGTTATTTATTTATCTGCTTCTTAATGAGTTGCAAAATTGTTGGTAACCTTGAGTAAATTTGGGGGGTGGTGGAAGTACTGTGTGGAAATTGTGGGATTAATGGTTTAGCGGTTGGGATTAAAAATAGTCTCAGCAAATTACCCTGTTGATACTGAAGCCAGAATCTGTTAATGGGGTTACAAGCAGATTGGTTTATCGGTCATTTATTTTCTGGGTTGATTAGGGATTATGGGTTGCCATCACAAAAGTAAGCAGTGCAAAAAGCGAGGATTGCTAATATTTCGCTTCGAAGTTTCATGCACTTAGAAGGAGGGTGTCTGGAGCTCAAAAGTGGTTTCTAGATTGTGGGCAGCCTTCCCCTCAGATTTTTATATTCTGAAGTAGATGTCTAAGGAGCCTGGATATTGTAAAGGGGTGATTTGGCTTGTTAAAAGTCTGAAAACGGTAATCTGTGAAATACATGCAGGCAACTAAGAAAATTTTAAGTGTCTGCTGCTGAATTGCCTGCTGTTATGTCTCCTGTTTCAGTGCAGGGCATTTCTTACAACAATGTGCAGTCTATGCAATAGACTGATGGCTTTTGTGTGTCCTGTTCTAACCTGCAAAACCTCTAGCCTCTGCATAACAAAATCCTTTAACTGCCACCTTTTTATTGCAGATCATACATATGTCTTTGAGCTAGGGATAGAGTTGCAAACTAGGGCATCCCCTCTGAATGCTCATGAAAAGATGACATCCATGGTGGACCCCTTTAGTTATTACTCTTACTTTCTGCTATCTAGTTCAGGAGATGCTGTGGCTTTCGCACTCTGTGCTACCTTGTCCTCATGTACAGCTTGCGATAACATAGTGACATTTATTTGGCTTTTCACTGCTTGCTAAGTCAAATGCAGTGAAATAGCAGGTGAACATTTCTGCAGCTTTTTAGCTAGATGTGGAGTACTGAACAAGACTGGTGGAGAGACCTGTAATTGTTTCTGTGTCCTTGGCTCTGATAAGGGAGAAGATAAGGGAGAGAACAAGAACTTCAAGAAGAGAAATGCTGACTTTGTTTGAGGAGTGGAAGATACAAACTTAAAAGGAATCCTCTGGGGACTGGCTGATCTGGCAGGCTGGTGAAAGGCATGGAAATGGGGACCTTGAGATGCAAGAGATCGAGCTAATTCCTTGGTCTTTTAAAGACGAGGTCTTCTTATGTCCTTGCAGAAAGCTAGCCCAAGCTTCCTGCAGGTTCTAAGACTGATATCCGAGGATCAAGACTTGTATCGCCAGACTGGAGAGGAAGACAGATAGTTACCTGCTTATTGTGCCTCTTTGGTGAGTTTTGTGCTCCTAGAGGACGGGAGAGCGAGCGTTACGGACTAAATGAAGGATGAGCAGCCCAGGGCAGTGATACGGTCAAGAAATTTGTCTGAATTTTGGTTTGAGTCTTTTCTCCTGCAGTTCAGTTTGCACACCAGCACAAGGTACTGTGGAGTGTGTAGGGAACCTAAAGGTGTTCTGCTGGCTCAGTGGGATTGGGAATGCTGCCCTCTGAGTTGATACTTCCTCTGAACAGAAAAAAACCGTAATTGCTTGGTACAGTCTCTGTCCTCTGTGATCCCCATGGAAGAAGAACACTATCTCTTAAACTAAACTCTCTTCAACATGTCAGAAAAAGGACAAGATGATGAGAGTTGAGAGTCTGTCAGCTAAGAAGATGCTAGATATGAGACAGATTTTTGTTTTCTTAAACATCCAGTTTATTCTGCTTTATTCATTGTATTTTACACTTTGAAGAAGATAACAGTATTTGAAGGGCTAAAATCTCAGTTTCTCATTGTAATACGCAAAATGAAATTTTGAACTTGAATCTCCTTTTCAAAAGAAAATATCTATGTAGGTATAGCAGCATGTGAATGTAGGAAAATAATTTTGTGGACAAATAATAAAAATGCTCTTCACACAGTGCTCCCTATTTTCCTCCCATGCTGTTAGGGTCTGATGGATTTTACCTAGCATAACTCAATTCTTGTGGAATCTTACAGCAGCTCTGTGAAGTTTATTGAAGACCAGGTGACTAGAATTACTCCTTGTGTAATTCCACCCACAAGTAAGGTAATTACACCTTGTGTTGGGGATAGCGGAGCTATGCCAATATGAACTGGTTCACTTGTAAAGATCTTTCAGCTGTTTCACATCTGGCATCAGTGTCGTTCTTGTTGCTCAGAAGTGGTGAAGGGCTGGTGCAAGCAGCAGGCACAGCAAAAGATGGAGGAGAAGAAAACAGGGCATGATGAGCTGAACGTAGCTTTGAAGGAAAAAAGACTGTAGCAAGATCGTACAGAAATAAGGAGGAGGAAGTGGGTGTTGGAAGAGCTGTGGGTGTCCAGGAAGACTGTTGAAGGTGGAGAACTACTTTCCCCTGTACCTAGGAATGCTGTATTTCTATAGGTGGGTGTATTTCTTTCGTTAGAAATCACCATGGCAGGAATCTGTAGTTATCTGTGTGAAGGTAGTAAAAGAATCATTGCCCTTTGGTGATGCTCTTTTTCATGAGTGGTGAGGCTGAGGTGGTGGCCAGAGCTCCCCTGGTTGTCATGTCCCTGTACAGTGTTGCTGAATGTCGCTGTCTTGGATGCATTAATGGGGTCTGACTGAGATGTGTTTAATTTCCTGCGGCACTGGTCTGCTGGGTGGTCTCTGCCATCCTGAATGGGATGGGGTGTGTGCAGAGCTGTGTCGGAGCAGGATATGGGAGATGCCTGGTGTTTCGTCTGGTGCCTAGCATGTGCAGTCCTGCTTCATCACAAGGAATCCTGGATGAAATTAGGGTGGTGGTGGTTATGGAGAGAGGGGATGTTAAACAGAAGAAGAGGAGTTTGGCCGAGCACATGCGTTTGTTTGCATGTGTGTGTAGTAACTGATCTTTTCTTCTGTATAGTTTCTTGAAGGGACTTAAGACTTTGTTCTACTGCACAAATCACCGTTTATTGTAGACTACTCCTGTCTCCTGTCCCCCAGGCGTACTTTGCTCTGCAGTCCCTTTTTCCTGGCTGTTGAACATCTCTGAACTTGAGCTGGTGTCAGCACTCAAAACTTGAAAGTGGCAGAGACGTGGGATGAGTGGGTGGATGTGGCATGCTGAGCATGAGAGTTTTTGGAGGAGGAATATGAAGTGGAGCAGGTTTGTGTTCAGAATGAAAACAGGAGTGATCCAGGTGTTGCAAGGGGCCCGTGAGAAGGATGAAGCTATGCTGAGAAACCACGCTGTTGGCACAGAAGGGTTGGGAGGATGTCAGGAATGATGTGAACAGCCACCTAAGACTGATTAATTTTTAGCACTGGTAGCAAATTTCCTTAAGAAAGAAATTGCTGTTAATGAATGGAATTTGTTAGGACTAGCTGGGTTTGTGAAAGATGCATGTCAGCAAAAACAGCCATTAAGAGAAACTTGGGAAGTCTGTTGTTCATCCCGTCTTTTCTGTGAATACTGCCATGAATCTGTCCTGAAAGCACATTTTCTAGATATGACTTTTACTGCTACAGCCTTAACTCTGATGACATTTGCAAAGAATGTGCTGGGTATGATATTTCTGCTCTCTTAAAAAGAAGTAGTAGCTTTATGTTTTTAACATTATAAAGGAGATAAAATGAGGAGTTGCAACAGTTTCCTTTTCCAGGCTTCTGTAGCTCTGATCACTTCCTTATGCTAACAATCATCCTCTACATCAAACCACAACATGATGGTCAGGTAAAGGTGCGTGGGAACACAGCAGGCATCTGTTTTTATCTGACACAAAGTCAGCGGTTTAGGCTTACAGAAGATCATGATTTATCAAGAGAGTATAATTATAAGCTGTTGTCATATGGTTGCACCCAGTAGCAATGATGATCTGTTACTGCTGTTCTGGGATGTGTACAAACACACAGTAAGAATAAGTTCCAGGACTTGATTGTATCTCCTCTGTGTACATGTGGTTGTATGGATCCATTAAGGGGTCATTAAAGTTCTCCAAAGCATATCTGCTGTCAAATTAAATGCTAATAAATGTCTGTTAATTATCACAGTCGTCTTCACAACAGTAAGTTATTAGAATTGAATTTACTGTGCATTTTAGTATAGTGGGGGGAAGCCAGCTTTGGTTGGCTCATCCTGGCATTTGAATGTGTGTGCGTAGTACAAGGCAAAAATTTGGCCACAGTCTTCCTGGTACTGAAGACTGCCTGTGTGGTGATGGTGTAGAAATGTCGTCTGCTCTCCTCCAAACACAGCTGATTCCTGTGCAGAAACTGGTCCTGCCTCAGGCTTGCAAGAAAACAGCACCATGGGGTTCTGGTTCTTTATCACACCATAGGTGCCTAGAAATGTCAATGCCAGTGTCCCTGGGTCATTCTAGAAATTAACCTGCCAGCTACCTGAAAAATACTAGGATGGTTCTTTAGCCCTCTCTCTTTGTGTCCATTGCAGAGGGGTGGTAGGGAAAAGTCACATAAGAGCTCAGTGACCAAGGAGGAAGAGGTTTAGCATGCCATATATCATGGGTATACTCATGTGAGTACAGCTCTCTTCCCTGAGGAAAAGTAATGCATATGGAATTCTCTTTCATTACAAAGATACTTTCCTTTTTCAAACAGCAGCAGCATCTTTCTGGTTTTGGTAATTCAGCCTACTAGTAAGAGCTGTGTGGATAGTAAATATGAACAGTTATGAAAATTACTTTTTTGTATTTCCTGAGCAGTGCAACTGGAAGTGAAGTGGTGCCACATCCCGTGGACAAATAAGTAGCATTGTAATTTCTTCTAGACGATGGTCAGAAAATGATACATATCCCATCACTTTAGGACATTGCATCAGCTTGACCCCAGAGGCTAAAGCTTGCTCAGTTACTGTCCATTTTGGTGGTGTTTCTCCAATTACTTTGGCCATGTTAGTTTAAATTTCGTCAGCATGCATTGGACTAGAGCTTTGCTGAACATGCGCTGTGGCATAGAAAGGGGAGCAGGATGACAGGGAACTGGGCTGGCAGAAGGAGATGTGCTCATGGCATGTTTTGTGCCTCTTGAATACTTTATTTCAGCCCTGTATTCCCTGAGTCATGTTAATCCTGGTATCGGTAGGTACTGCCTACGCCCAGGTTATTTCTACCTTGAGGTCATGGCATGGGGTCATTATCTCACTTTCTGACTGTAAGCCATACTGCCTTGTAGGTTGATGATGAATTCATGGCTTTTAGGGAGTCGTGTCTGCTCCTGTGCATGTGCACACGCACACACCCCCCACTACAAAATAGCAGCTTCAAAGCCCTCACTGGGTAATCTTCACTGACATCAGTGAGCACTTCTTAGTCATCTGAGGAGCCTCGTTGACTTGAGAGGCACTTTCTCGTGAGTAGGAGTTTGCCAGTGTTAGCAATGGTGGCCCAGCCTGGCCCCGGAGGGTGATGGTGTGCCTCATTTACCCTAAGTTTGGCATTGCCTCGGCAGGGACACATACACACACATGAACAAAGAGGAAAAAAAAGAGTAAGTGTTGTTGTTACCTGACCAGGATTTGAACAAAAATAAATTGTTGGTTTTGTGTCTGTTGTTGATGCTGTTTAAACTCAGGCAAACAGAATACCTGCGGTCCTTTAGGTACAAGTGCCTCCTTGGCTGCACATAATGATGTGGAACATTTTGTGTTTATGGCAGTGCGACGTGACGTGCTTCTGTCCACTTGCCTCCTTCGTGACACTGTGGGCGGGATTCTCCTCAACTCTTTGCTGTCTCCACCCACTGACATGGAGAGTTCAGGGATGTGGGCTGGGCCAGTTTGTTTCTCTGTTTATACAGGACATAGACCTGCATGCTCTGAATATATTTGTTTAAACAACAGGTCAGTTGTTAACAGAAAATGGTACATGCCTTGCTGGGTAATGGGAAAATGAAGGTAATATTGTCATGATGATGGCTTTAGAAACAGATTGTTTTCGGTAGTTCCTCAAGTATGATGGAAGACACCTAGTTAGGTATGGTTAAAAAAGGTGCTTGCTAGAAGAGTAGTAAGTGTATGATGAACTTAATGCCAAAGATAACAATGCAGTTTAATAGAGTGACTTCAAAATCCTGTTGTCATTCAGTATTTCTGCTTCTTTTGTTTTGGTACAGAGCAGATTTTTTTTTTCTTGTATTTCCAATTTTGCAGAAGTAGGTTATTTGTAGTCCTCTATAGTTTTGAGGTTATATATTAGCAAGCATCATATTATTAACCCGTGCAAGTCAGTGTTGACTTTTTGTAGTATAAACATAGCATATGCCTATACATGTGGAAACAAAAGTCAGAGATTTATTTTAAAGCTTTAAAGGTGGATATGTGGTGTTGGCAAGAAGCAGTGTACCCTAAGGCATCCTTACATTGTCAGCTGGGATTTAAGCTTTTATACTAGTAAATTTTATTGTCTAGGTTAAAAGCCAAATTCATTCAATGAAATTAATCTCTGGTTCTTTTCCAGTGTGGCAGAGTTTAACGAGGGACAAGTGTAGCTTTTTTGGTTAAACATTAAAATATGCTGTTGATATGATATTTTTTTTAATTAATATTAGAGTGAGCTCAAAATGAAAAGAAGTTTTGAAGTTTTTGCATGGGGCTGCCATGCTGCCAATAATAAAACAGATATTTACTTTTTTTTTTTTTTAATCAACATGCTTGCCATGAGTACAAAGCTTGTAATTTAACACTTCTTCTTGGTCTGGCAAGCTGATCCCTGTAGGCAGATGCTGGTGGCCACTTGGGAGTCTGTTGAACTAACTGCAAAGATTTGATCATGTGGGTCAGTCTGTACAATTTGGGGTTTAGTTTAGAGACAGTGATTCACTATTGCCTAATTTTGGAGCTCACATAATTGCTTTGCTGTCAGTGCTTCTTTTTGAAGTGTTCCTAACTAGGGTGTAAGAGCAGGTAGTTTATGCTAAATGGCAGGAGGAACAGTTTGTCTACTGCATGAAACCACTGTGTTTATATATCAGTATAATGTGTGTAATCCATCCACAAGTTTATGTATTCAGTGTCCTCCTGGAAGTGTCAGAGATCCACAGTGCCCCTGAGCACTAGATTTAGCATTTGATGCTCAGATGTAGTTTTCAGATCTATAAAGTGTCTTCATCCTTACAGCTCCCCAGTGGTTGTGTTTTTCAAGATGTTGAGGAGCTTGGTACTCTTCCCAAGTCAGCTGTGATTTATGCTCAGTCAGAGAGGACTGAGGCAGCCCATTGAAGTTACCCTAAGGGAAGCTGTCATCGTCAGGATGATTAAAGAGCCTCGTTGGGTATATGATGTAATACCAATGTGCAGGATAGCCCTGCTGCGGGTCGAGGGCTCCAGCCCTAGCTGATGCTTCTGCCCAGGTACCTGAAGGATGGCAGAGCTGCAGGTACAAAGTCAGCAGGCAGGAACAGTTATTCCTGTGGATTTTTCTCTAAGCAGTGAGGGGAATGTGAAAGAAGGTTTAGAAAGGCTAAGATACCTACTTGCCTAAATGGAAGCCAGCTTAATAAATGCAGTGCTGACATAACATAGGTGAGACTTTGTTGCCAGGTTGCTCCACATGCCCCTTTGTGACAGCTGGGGCGGTTGAGCAGGGTAGCACGTATCTGCTCCCCTCTGTAAGTTTTCATGTTGCAACTCCTATATGGATGTTTTCTGGCCAAAAACTTCTCTCAGGCATCACTTTAGGAAGCATGTTTTGACGCTGCCTGCTTGCATATGTGCTTAGAGGGAGTCACTGCAGGTGTCACTGCGAAGACAACTCTGCTCTCATGTGTGGTTGAAAGGTTTCAAAGCGAAGAAGTTAGTGAGAATTACTTAGTTTTCTTTGATAAAACCAAACCCTAAACTCTTCCTCATTAGAATTACATGAGTTTAACAAAAATGTATATCAACATTAGCTATATCTGGGAGGAGGTGATTAGTTTGGTATTAAATATTTGGTTTAGAACACTCCAGATCAAGGACATGGTATTGCAAGTATAAAAGGCTTTGGGTAAACCAAAAAGGTATTTTATTTTATTTTTTTAAAAATTATTTTAGGCACATCAGTAGATTCACCTGGGGACAGAGATGGCCCTTCGTTGTGGGTGCTTGTGGAGAGGTGACCTTAACAGGAGTTGGTGGCCTGAGTGGGTTCCTCAGCCTGCTGTATCCCTTACCCTGTCCTTCAGAAGGAAGATTTAGTATGGAGTGGCTGATTCAATATTGAGAGGTGTGGTTTTTTGTGTTTCTTCAGGCAGGAATGCTGAAGTGTGCTACCACCAACTGGATGCAGTCACCGGGGTGCAGTCAGATTTGATTGTCCTGTGTTTAGTTACTCTTCTGTAGTTACTGATGGGTGAGGCATCCTGCAGTGTAGCAGGCATCTGCATGTTTGAGCTAGGTCATACAGTACCTGATCTTACAGATTTAATAGTCTGGGGTGGTTGCACAGCATAACAAAAAGAGTTTGCATCCTACTTCATATTAATGAGATCTGTCTCTTAAAGCAGGGGGTTTAAGATGTAATTACTCTGTATTTATATAACAATCACTTGTTGTGGTGTAAGTGAGGTAGCTTATATAAACTTTCTTTTAGGATTGTTTTTGTTACTATGAATGAAAAGCTAGTTTATTTTTATTTTAAATAAAATTAGATGGTAAGATCAAGCTATTTTTTCCCCTGCACATAGGGATGTAACCACTGCAGTGGTGTTGTTGCTTTATGTAGATTCAATAACATGGAAGTTCTGTCTTGTGCTGTATGGGTCTCTTCTTCTTTCAAGGCCAATGAGCCAGACTTCTTGAGCAGCTGAATCTCCTAAGAAGAGCTCCTGTCTCTCGTGTCCTGGTGTCTGTCGTAGTGGCCATGCGGTGGAGGGCAGAGCCCTGGTGGAGGGGTAGGGGTGGAAGAGGTGGAGACAGGAGGGCGGGGATATAGCCTGGAGGTGTTGGCTCACCTCCATGGAATCGTTGATATATTTTTGAGTTGAGGAGTGCTTTGAAGTCCTCTGGTGGAAAGCCTGCCTCCTCGCCTGTCTTTGCTTTCAGGTGGGTAGGTTTTCTACCTACACTTTACAAGAAGTCTAGTTTTAGGTGCCTGTGCTTTACAAGAACAGAATGTTTCCTGTGTCAAACAGAAATCGCATGCATAAACCCATGTTTGATTTCTCAATTCTGAGTCTCTCTGTTCTTAGAAAAGAATGCCGCATTTTTTTGTTCAACTTGTTAAGTTTTAAAGGAAAATGTTCAAATTGTGCTTTTCAAGACCATATAAAGCATTTAAGTCATTGTCTTGTCCAGCAGAGAAGACCTGGTGGAGCTGGGAGATAAAAAGGAAGAGAAAACAAAAGCCCCTGTTCAATTAAAAATGCTAGTGCAGATTAAGGAACCTGTAGCATTTTTATGCCAAAACTCAAACAGCAGCTTCAGTTCAAATGTTGACTGACATAATCATTGCCCCTGTTGCAGCATCTGAGTAACTGTGAGGAAATACCTGAGTATCTCCTGGTTGCTGGTGGTGTCTTGGTGACTTCATGCAGAGATGTGTGTTTTCTCCCACTGGTGCCTGAACACACACTGCTGCTGGGGCTTTCTTCCATCCACAGTGGACAGGAGTGAGCACTAGGCTTTGTCTCTGTGCTGCTGCCTATCCTTGATTCAAACTGTTGTTGCCTCCTCTTGGTGCATGGAAGCACATTCCTGAATGTTGGAACACTGGCATCTTACTCTTCAGTTAGGAGTGAAGGCAGCCCTGTTGACCTTGGGCTTGCAAAAGTCTCTGTCCTAGTGGATTCTATGGGGTTTCCTTCTTATTCTTCTGTTTGTTTTTCAGTAATTGAAACTTGCCGCTGTTCGAATATTGAGAGTGAAATTTTAATTGCAAAATAAAACTTTAATTATTTGTATAAATTGTAAAGAAATCAGTTAACATCTTTGTGTTTCTTACTGTTCTGCTTCCTACTAGGTAACTTTAAGGAAATATATGAAGCTGTCAAGGCTGCAAAAGCAAGAGAGTCTTGTTCTTGAAGAGAAGAGACTTAGCTCATAAAATCGCAGCCTTTGGGTGCTGTGGAGAAGTAAATTGAAGTCATTATGACATTATGGCAGAGAGCGTCTGATCTGCCAAACTGTCAGTGTTTGATGGACGTGGTATCTACTGACACGATGTTGCACCAGTGCCAGCCAGTTTCTCTTTCTGTCAGCGCACTGTTGATACTGCCAAGTGCCTGTTACTCCCTCGAACTACTGCACGTGTAGAAAAAGCTGCTGATCAATACTATAAAAGGGCAGTTTATGTTGGGTGATTATCAGATGTGTATTGATCTGTCTTTCGGTTATGGGTGTGTAATGTTAGGAAATGAGTGATTGAGACGGTTAAGTATTGGTAACAGATAATTTCTCTAAATTACAACATAAACATTTGCAACACTTAATAGCTTGCCAGATAAATATAGTTCCCTGACAGCTTTCCAGCATCAGTTTCATTTAGGAGCTGAGTCACTAACACCCTAAAGTTTAGGAGGAAAAAAATCAATGAAAGTATCAGGAAGTGACTTTTTTTAAAAATACATTTGATGTGCTTTTTTTTGTTTGTTTGTTTGTTTAACGTAGCACAAAGTGAGCATCCCAAAGAAATTGTTTTACCACCCTGCTATGACTAAGTGCCTCCAAAATGAGTCTGGAAGCAGGTTCTGAAACTGGAGATGCAGCAGAAGCAAAGGTGAAATTTGGAAGACCAAATGCCAATGTTACGCAAGATAGCAGATGAGAAATGATTCAATAATGGTTACAAGCATTCATGAAAGGGGAGGAGAACCCACCCGGATTCCCACTTAACAATATTGATTCCATGCTTGAAAAATGAACTGCAGTTTATTGCATCCAAGTTGTAGAGAATGCGCTCTGTGGATCTGGGGAGAGGTACGACAGGAGGGTTTTTGCTATGTACTTAGACAGCTAAGTAATATGGGAAGGATTAAAGGACTTTTCAGGTGAAGTCATCCTTTAGTTAATGCTTATGGAGAAAGCACTGGCATCTTCTAGTCCTGGCTGAATATATTTTGGAGGATTAAGGATATTTCTGCCACTGTATGAGTGACTGTTGAAAATAAGATCAAAGCTTCAGTCTTTTTTTGGCATTCTCTCATAGCAAGGGCGTGTGCTTTGTATTTTAGTGTGTCATAATTTTTAGGGGTTTGTTTTTGTTTGGTTTTTTTTTCCTCTTGTTTTTGTATGTGTGATAGTTTGTCATCTCTAATACAATGCACAAATTAGTTATTCAGGTAAAAACTGTAAAATCTGGATGACCTAATTACAGATTTCTTAATTTGCACTGTGTCCTGTTATTAAGTATTCCCTTACTCAGAAGAGCTGAGTGCTTGGAAATCCCATTGCAGTCAACGGGAAATGCAATAATAAGCACTTTGAAAAGCAAGCTTTCCTTGTTAAGCCCTTAAACATGATAGTTTGTAGAGATACCCAAGACATGAAAATTCTTTACCTAAATTAGTAACCTAGTTAGTATCTCCAGAGCCAATGAAGTGTTTGAAAAATATTTGCACATCATTTGGGAAATTTCAGGTTTAATTTTAAATAATTCTGAATCTTGTAGGTATTTTTGCTTGGAGCAGATGAGTAGAATTTGATTATGTATTTTAAGTACTGTCTTTTGGAAGAAATTTTCAAGTTTCCCAGTAAAATCTCTTTTTTTTTTTTATTAAATGTACTGTGTCATGATTCTACTCACATTCAAAAAGTCTGAATGGTTTTGAAAATAAGAGTAGCCCCACTGGACTTAAGCAGATTATTTATGTGTGTGAAATTACTCAGTTGCATAAGTGTGTGCAGAACGGGGGGGTTGTGTAAAGTTTCAGTTAATAGCTTAAATTTCTTTTTGTTCCATTCTTAATAACTTTATTTTTAAGATGTCTGAAAAGCCTGTATTTACAGCACAGCTCACTCTCTGCATTTGGTTTCAGAAAGGAAAATCATTTTAGGTCAACTGCTGTTCATGTAGAAGGAAAAAAATTGATGTGGAAATAGAACGGATTTTGGCTTTATGCATGTTTCTTCAGTGATACAATGGATTCATTCATGAGCCTTTAATAAGATGTATTTTGATATTTTTCCTTTTATTGTAAAACCTAGGTGCAAGTTTTCCTGGAGAGCTAACAATACAAAAGCCTTAATTTAGAATTATAATTACAAAATGATGACTTTACCATTTGGTGCAGTTTAATGGTTTTATGTGGAATGAGAAGATGTATGAGGCTTTCTCAAGTGCAGGCCACTTTAGGACACTGTGAATAATGTGCAACAAATAATTTTGTTCAAGCAATATACAGCAAAACATGGAAATGATAAGACTACATATTTTAGGAAAGTGTATTCATGAATGAGCAGTTTTAAATACATACTGAAATAGTTTCATACAATATGGACATGCTGTGAAGCTCAGGACATCCTAGGTTTCCTCAGACAATATAAAATACTTCTTGTTACTTAATTTTAAGCAGGATTCACTGTGTCCTCTTATGTAGTTGTTCTGGGTAATACCTGGGAGTTTAATGGTTTCAGACACCTTTTAGTTTGCTCTGCAGACAAATTGGGGCATTTTCAAAGTAGCAGTTAAAGCCTGCTGAACTCCCATGCAAAAAGCACTTCCCTCAAAAACATACACTATAACCTCCCTCCCTCCGTTTTTCCCCACTTCCTCCTGTGTGCTAGAGACTTTTTTTCCTTTCTAGTTATGCATTCTTGAGTACTTATCACAAAATTATCTGATTAACTCTTGCATTAAAAAGCCAGTATGGAGACTTACAAAAAGCATAGCTGAAGTTTTCAAAGGAACCTCCATAACACCATTTCTAAGACTCTTCAGCTGCTTTGAAAATTTCAGTTTATGCCCCTTTCCTTTTCTGCCTGTATTGTGCATCTGTGCATGTGCAAGTGTATAAAATGTACTGTATGGTAAGACTGGCTAAACATCTGTTTCAAATTAAATGTAGTAATTGAGGAAAGATTGTTTTAGGCTCAGGTTATTTCACCAATATTCTGCATTGAACTTCTTTTCAAACCCAGTATTGCCTGTTTACAGCCTGTGGAGTTGGAGCAAGGCTTGAGTGAAAAGAAATGTCTTCATGTGGCTGGGTGCCAGAATGAGCTGACCTCTCAAAGACATTTGACCTGTGGAACTCACTATACTGAGATATTATCAGAGTAAAACATTACAGCTCAGGCTAACTAATGGAGAGGTTATGACATATGACTTTTGGCTTAAGAGGGCTACTGAAAGCATAAGGTCAAGAAGACACGTTTTCAAAGAAGGATGCTCTTGCCTTCTTCTAAATCACTTTGTGCCCTCTGGAGTTGGGGTACTGGTCTCATCTCTTACTGCTTTTCTTAAGATGAAGGATGGCTCTGGTTTTAGAAAAACTATGTTTTTCATCTGAATCACTGCTCTAGTGGCTCAGATTTTAAGGAAATGTCCTCATGATTGTGCATGCTCTGTTATTTTGATACCAAATATGAACAGTGTCTGTCACAAAATGGAATTTATTACAATAAAATTGAATTTAAAAAAGCCCAAATCATTTCAGCAGTTAAGCTCGAAGTCAACCATAGTAAAGCCACAGAGTGCTTGCAATGTCACTGAAACGATGCTAAATTGTATGACGAGGAATGGTGACCTGGCAGCACTTGCACTTGATTATCCTCAGAAGTTTTGTACAAGAGGTTCCAATTCATGTTAGAAACCAACACTGTAGTATTGGAAAGCTACATACTACTGTGGTCTGCAATTTACATATCATGTGCTTCACTGAAGATTAGCTTTATTAAATTCAGCCACTGCTTGCAGATCTGCTTCAGCAAGACCCAATCTGAGGCTTTTAAAATTTTTTTCTCTTTCCCTCATTGATGAAACAAGCAGAACCAGACAGACTTGTTGCATGTTGCTTCTCCATTCATGGAAAAGATGAATTCAGAACTATTAAGCCAGTTTCCTGTTTAAATTGCTGGATTTTTTTTGTTGCCCAGAACTGGAATTCAAATGAAGCAAGAACCAACTATTTCTTTCTGACCTTGACACATGTTTGCTTTTCTTGGCCAGCTGGAAAAATGTTAGAACAAACTTCATGGCAAGACACTAAGAGAATAATTAAAACCTTACATGTAGTTCTTCAGCTCTTGATTGTATTTCTCTAGAGAATTGATTCAAATAATTATCCATTAAAATAAGTGTAACACTACCAGAAAATCTACCTGTGGATGCTGGAATTGAAGGGTGAAAAACTGTGATTTTTGCGCATTTTATGATTGACTATTGATGATTGTGGCAACTCTCCCTGGAAAGGTTTTATTGTGCTGAGTGAATGTGACCAACTTTTGACTTCAGCATTTGTTCAGTAAGGTACTTTAAATGAAGAGTGCCTTTCGTGCTCAGTAGCTGCATTTTTTCCTTTAGTGCTTTCATCAGTGCAGAACAAGAACAATAACGTGGAGATAACTTAATTATAAAATGCATAGATGTTGTTTCCCTTACTTGCTCAACAGGCCAGAGACTTGGGAATATGAACCAGTGAAGCAATAAGCATTCTTCTAATAGGGATGCATTTACAAATGGAATAGCTTTTAAATTTGATATTTCTGCGTCGTGCTAAAGATATATTGTATTTTTATGCCATGGAGTTTCGTATGTTTGTATCGGGGGCTATCAGAGTAGTTTAAATATTTTGGGTTGCAGATACTTTATGAGGAAATGCAGCATGATACAAGACGTGTTGGTTCAGTTGCGCTTTTGGTTTATTTGATGTAAACGGAAACACAGTTCTCCTCAGTTCTGTGAAAAATACCACTCTAATAATATCAGTACAAAATGTGGGTCTTTTCTCCAAGCCCCATGCTGTGCAGTTAAACCTGAGCTGGGCTATGGATTGCTCTTTTTTGCAATACAAGCATGAGCTCCATATTGGCATAGCTCACTCCTGTAATTAGCTGCTGCCGCACAGGCGTGGTGGCCAAGGGTACGAACTATTGCAAGCACATCTCTGGATCTGCATGTGTCGTTTTCATTTACAATGTTAATGTAGATGACAAACATTATTAATATAGGGTAATTAAATCTATAACTTTCTCACATCTCTGCAGTGTTTTATTTTAGGCTGCAGGAAGCATTGTGAACGCTGAAAAAGCTGTAAAGAGAGATTAATGGAAGCTACTCAAAAGAATTTGAGATTTAAATGTGAAAGCCTGTAAAATTGCTGCTCTTTCTCTTATTTAGATATTAACATAATTTAATGATTTCTAAACTACTTTGGTCAAGGGCTTATATAGATTCTGGGTTAGGAGAAATACTTTAAAACAAATGTTGGGATGAAGGTTGATAATAGATGAGTCCAACTGTTTTTAATGATTTAAAGTTGTTACTCAGTTAAGTTAGACCTTGCTGCACTGGTACACATCTGGTTGTTACTTTCTTTTGGCAGGATTTCCCTAACAGTTTGCCTTCATTAATAGCTACCAACTGACTCTTAGAAAATAATTAAAATTTCATTTGATGGTATTTGTAATACGATGGCCGTATTGTTGCTGGAGAGTGAAATCAAATGCTTGTTAGCTGCAAAACTTCTACAGATGAGCTTCACTGTTTCAAACAGAGAAACTATTGGTTTAGCAGTGAAAGCTGTGAAACTTGGTGTGTGTGCAAATACGCTGATAATGTCTTCTCTTCATAGTAGCATGCCCTTTACTCAAAAAATCTGTGTACTGAATGCCCTTTAAATCTTACTGACATCTTTTTTATATGTCATTGTTTAAGATTTAAAGAATCCCTGTCATTTGTTACCAAAGTTTATTAACTTAGTTTTTGTTCCTTCCTTTTGGCTGCAAGATAACTGATGTGAGTTGCTCACTCAAGTTCATTCGGTGGAGGCACAAGGAGGATGTTCCTGAAGCCTCTTGTAGGCAGTGTCTGGTTTATAGTAAGGGGGGTGTCTGTGTTCCTGACAGCCTGTGAGGTGGGAAGTAGTGACATACAAACAGAACAGGTAGCAGAGTGGGAGATGTGTGTGTTTCTAGAGCTTTTGTTCCAGGCAGTCAGCACTTTTTGCTTTCCCAGTTTGAAAGTTGTGTTGTCAGCTCTTTTGGACGCTGTTGACCTCTCACATATGTTCATAAAAAGGCAGGGCAGGGAGTCCGCTTTACCTTGCCAAGGCGTATTCATTCCTGCTGCTGTGCCAGAGGTGGTGGCTGTGCCCTGGGTGGCTACAGTGCCAGCTGTTTTGCAACTTGCCATGAAAGATAAGCCTTGCCCCGAAATTCTGCGGCCACATAAAAGTGACTCCCCACCCTTTGACTGGAGGTGGCTGGGCTGTAAGATCTGAATGCAAGGAGGCCTTCGCCCTTTTCTTGTACAGCAGCAGATGGCTTTGGATTTGTTACTAATAGTCATGGGAACATAAGAGGGTCTGAACTGGGTCAGGCTGAAGATTGATGTGCTCCATCCCCTGTCTTTACTCTGATAGTGCTTGGAGCATCAGAAGCCTCTTGGGGTACTCTCCCAGTTTGACCAGTTTGCAGTTCAGTGACTAAGCTAGAGGTCATATCTGAGTCTTTTTGGTTTCTTAGCCTGGATGGGCTTTTCTTTCTGGAGTTTGTCCAGTTGCCAATATTAAGCCTTATGTGAATTGGTTAGATAGTGGTGAGGTGTGCCCGGCAAACTGGGAACTTTCTTAAAATTTTGTGTCTTGGTTTCCAGCTGATGTGCACCTTGTAGGCTCAGGCAGGGTTTTAAAAGAATTCCAGTGCAAAATGAAGTAGTTCTAAATGTATAAGGAAGGTAAATGTCATCCTTGGACTTTAAAACGAAAACTGAAGCACTGGTGTCTCCCTTCTTGTGTGGGTGTAAGTGTGCAGTGAGTGGTAAAGTCATCGCAGTAAGTCCGGAGGGACGCTTGTCTGACTCAGGTTAGAATTTGACCCTCAGTTTCAAAGCCTTGAGTGGGTGCAAACCTCTTGTAAGCTGCCAGTCTTTTTGCAAGCCCTGAGATGAAAGAAACTTGATTAAACGAGCTGTGTCCAACTGCCATAATGGGGTTCCCAGAGAGCAGTTGCCTCATTCAAGAGGTATCCTGTTGACAATGACAGGGCCCGTTGATAGCCAAACACCATTTCAGAGGCTGGACCGGCTTCTCTTGGTCCAGTCATCTAGGTAACAGCATGAGACCACCCTTTGCAGCTTTGGTGTGTTACCTGAAGCATATGAAGGAATGTTGTTTTCATAAGTTCCAAGTTGATAATATGCTAGAGAATAAGTGATAAAACAGAGGCTATTCTGGACTTCATTTTCCAGCACTATTGCTGAATCTCTGAGAGTTGGTCTGATGACTTCTCCTTTATGGGATGCCTAACAATTTGGGCTGAAACAACCTCTTACTGGTTTTGGTGTTAGCAGATGCTGCAACTACCTTTAGCTGTACCCAAGACAGACACAGTTTTTCAGATTACAAACCCAGTGAGATACAGTGGGGTTTGTCGCCTCTTTCAGAGCTGTCTTGTCTTAAAATGGTTGTTGTCACCATCTATTCTTATATTCAGAGTTATACTAGAAGCATTCTGGCAGAAGATCTTTCTTTGGCTAATTTTCTTATTACCTCTAAATCCCTGGATTAAGTGGGGACTATGCATGCTCTGTGCATTTGACCATCCATCCACTGATTGTGTATGTGGAGGGATTGTTCTGTTTGGAACCTTCTGAGGAGTATTTTATGAGCGAAGCAGCAGAGTAAAAGAATACCACATCTCTTTGCTTCAGTTATGCTTTTCCCACTTACAGTTTTGTCAGTGGAGAAGGTAGGGATCATTTCCCAAAGCCCCCTTTTCTGCAGTCCATTGGTTCCAAAAGAGAAGATATAAGCCTGTGAAAACAGAAAGTTCCTTGACTTTGCAGTTATTGGAAGAACCCTGAGATGTGACTGAGTGTACTATAAAAGCTCAAAAGACAAGTAAGAGAATATACAGCCAAGTTATGGTCAAAAACCTTGCCTAAGCTGATGGATGCACCATGGTATTTGAGTCCTTCACCCATGAGGTTTAGTGCTCTGAGTTGGCGGTACTATAATAACCATTTTTGTTGTGCTTTCTCTGCAAGTTTTATCCATATCTGGTTTTGGATATAGCATTTAAATAACACTTTGATTTTAAATGTTAATTGAATGAATCATGCTTGAATTAATCAAGTTCAGGAGATACTTGAAAGCCTGTCAAAAAAGAAGTGTGACAGAATGAAGGTCAATACTTTTAGTTGTAAACCTGTATTTTCGGAGTTGTGATATTGAAAGGAGTTGTACTGTTTGAATACAAACCTGATACAAGGGTTTAAGGAAAAGGTTTCCTTATTTTTACAAAATACTTGATTATAGATAAGGTGGTGTACTTTTGACCCCATACACGGTAATAATAACATGTGTGTTTTTCTTTCAAGATTGTGCTTTTTAACTGTTGGTCGAATTGAGGCTGTTTTTTTGTGTATATATGGCAAGCTTTTACGTCTGAGAAAAATCATCTCTTCAGATTGTAAACAGTAGCTTTGGTAAGTGTACCCATTACTTAAGGAAGTGAATACAGGTGTGCTTATCTAAACCTGTTTAAAAAAAAAATCCCAAATCCTCTAAAGTATTAGCAAATGTTCTAGCTGACTGTTGTAAACCTGCCAAAATTAGATTACACCTGCCTAAAAATGTGCTTTTAGTCAGGCATTTTCTACAACTTATGCTTGCTATTTCTACTAAAATATAAACCTCCCTGGCGAAGATTGCTTCTTTTTATTTGTAAGCTCTTTGTTTAGTGCTGCAAGTGGAGTAGCCATGAAGTACTAAAGGTAATATATAGTTACAAATGGTTTGTTTTGGTAGTAAGAAGTGTCAGGTAACTGTAGTGTAGCAGTTGTTTATATATAGAGCAAATATAATACTGTGCTGCTACATCATGATTATTTAGCACTGTCTACGATGTAGAAATACATTAAATGGGGAGTAAATGAGTAATAAATTGGTGAGATGCAGAGAAGTGAAAGCAATGGTAAAGATGGGTAACCTAAGATAGGAGAATGGTCTTTATGTATGTGGCCAAGACAAATGGCGTTTGTGTGTTAGGAATAACATCACAAAACATCCCGTAATGAGCCAGCCATGCTGTAATCCATGCTTATTTGTTGTGTAACAGGTTTAGGGATTTAGCAGTGTGGCTCAAATTCTGCTCTTGGAGTTAAAGAGTCACAGTTATATTGTGCTTCTCTGGTGGAAAATCTACTTGCTTCAGCATTGCCCTGAGGGGTGAAGGAGTATATTTCTATTTGCAGAATGGTAAAATGTGTGATATAAAGCAGCATACTCATGCTGGAGGAAAGTGGGTTTGAAAAGCTTTCAAATCATACTTAAACTCCCATGTGTAGAAAGAGACTAACTCCTGTAAGAAGAGTACATCACTGAAGTGAGCATCACCTCTAAGGATCTTACCCTTTAATTTGATGTTCTGCATAGCCTACTTTTTTCCAGTTGCTTGCTGAAATGAAGAGAGAAGTGCAGCACTTGAATTCTATTTGTCATTATGCGTCTTGTTTGTTATTAAATGCAAATGGATAACGTTGGCTGGAAGTGTATGTTCCAAGAAGGCAGACAAGCTAGAGGTTAGTGACATGATTTATTCCTTGTTAGCTTCTTTACTAGCTTAGCTTTACCATTTGTTTGATGGTCCTTTTGGTTAACTTAAGAGATGAACTCTGGGTAGGCAGAAGAAGGGGTTAGTTTACTTTTGGAGCTCATGGGAAAGAAGCTATTTCTCAATTTCTGTCTGTACCTCTGATGAAAAGAGGGACTTTGACTCTTTGAAAAGGTGAATCTTGACTTTATAATGATAATTTGCTCTTAGAAATTATTTGAAGTTGGAACATTTGGCACTGTTTAAAAGTACATAAAAGAGCACATATAAAAGATCTCAAGTTCCTGCCTTGAGGAATGTACATACCAATTAGAACATAGCAATATGTAGTACACATATTACGCATTAGGGGGAAAAAAAACTATACAAAACTGAGTAATGGATTTAATTTTAGAAAATAATTTTGAGTCATTTGTGGAAAATATAATTTAAGAATGAATGAAAATATAATGAAAAACCAGTTCTAAATGCAGTGTCAGAACACAAGGTTGTAAGTGGGAAACTGATATAAAAGATGTATTAGGGAGGGTGAGTCACTGCCCACACAAAAGAGAGTAGGGTGGAACTATGTAGGTCCTTGGAGAAGAAGAATGGTGCTTGAACCTCACACGCGAGTCATTTCAGATGGGTGTTGGCATCCTTTGATTTTTGGGACAGCAGCAGTTACTGAACAGACAGGGGGACAAGTTACAGGATTGGAGGCTGGAGGTGGTTCTGTTGTAACTGAGGATTTGAAAGCCTGAAGAGTGGGCATCTTCTGGGGAAGAGGACAGAAGGGGCAAGGAGAAGGCATGTGAATGTGTGCTGGAATGTCCTGGCAAACAAAAAGCCAGTGAGCAGGGACTGAGGCTGTACTAATGAGGGATAGCCCAAATGAAAGAATTAGTCATGAAGGGCCCAAACAGGTTTGGGAGAGAGAAGGAAGTGAAAGTGCTCGTGGATGAAGCAGAAGTGTTGGGGACAGCTGAGAAAGGGCTGGAGGGCAGGCATACGGACAGGGAAGAGTGGGGAAAAGACATGGCCTTTCAAGTACATCTGTGGGATGGCAGTGGCCAGGAAGGGAGTGTGAGCCTGGCAGCTGGCCTCAGGTGGTCGAGAAGGAATGTGACAGGCAGGCAGCGTATGTGGATAGCTGGGGGTAGGAGGCGTGGTGGTGACAGTGGTGGGATGGTGAGATGCACCAGGTGGGGTAGCAGTGGGGAGATGAGTGCCACAGGAACAGTGTGGTGGGCTGGATGAGGGATGTGTGCTGGGCAGGGGAGGTGGGTTGGAGGGGGACAGTGGCGTGTTGAGGTCTCCGTTGTGAAGAGTGGTGAGAGGAGAGAGTGCTGGTGTGTGCGTGTGGTGCACACACTCATTTCCTTGAGAGCCGTAATAAAGTCTAACTAGTACTTTGTGATGGAAACAGATCGGTGTTCTTGGTGTATGTAATTCAGGTTCTTACCAGTTGATAGATTTGTCTTGCAAGGTATAGTTGCAGTGTATGGAGAAACAAATAAACCAGCAACAGCCTGTGCAGCAGACCTTTGCTTCCTTGCAGGCTTGCTTGCTTGCTATCCTGTGAGTGATAATTTCAGAGGCTTTGGTTTGTTTTGAAGTAGTTGCTCAGCACTTGAGTGGCAAGGCTGTTATGAGAGTATCTAAGCAGGGGTGGGGTTTGTTCCTTTACTTTTTTTCTGCTCCTGACTCTACCTTCCTGTACTGAAGGCCAGCAGCGAGCTCAGGAATGGTTTTGGAGGTTGATGTCCACCCAGGCCCTTCTTTTTCACAGAGGATCTAATGCAGAATCATTCTCTGCATTTGGGTAAATTTCTGTCTATCTTTGGAGTTCTGGGAAAGTGCCTTGTACACTGTAGGTGAAGGACTGGCCCAAAGGTTCCAAGTCTTTGATTAAATTGCAAGGAGATAAGTACATGTATGGAGTAGCTCTGAACAGAGTTAATCGGGGTTCATTTTGTGATTCCACAATGTCCTGACCTGCCACATTCTGAAGGATGCTTTATGTTGTGCTGTTATGAAAGCAAAATTTACAGGGTTGGTAAAACGTACTTTAAAATTGTATTTATAAGGAAGGGATGGAATGTTTCTCTCTTTTAGCTGATACACTGCAGCGATGTTCCACAGAGATAATTCAGCACTTCATACCAAAATAAGCCAGACCAACAGACAGCTGAAAGATTTGATTTCAGGTTTAGTTTCTTTTCTCCTGACTGGGAGGTTTGAAATCCAGAAAAAGTCATCTTGTACTTTGTATCCATTTGACATACAAGACTATTCCTTTCTTCACTTTGTGTTTAAAGAAGTAAATTAATGAAAAGAGGAGAAAAATAGTTACTTCACTGTGTAAATCAACTCATGCTTTATGGTTGTGCCACTTTTATTGTACTGTCTATGGGTGTTTGCTTCTCTGTGCTGGCAGGGACAGGCCAGTACAAGATTCAGTGTATTTTGAAGTTGGATTTATCACATATATAATGGAAATGGCTTTTAATTATTATAAATGCAGAAAACTCTAAAATGGACTGTTGTAGTAATGAAGCAACAGCTGACATCTCATCTTTAAAACTACTGGTGAACTTAGGGACATTTGGTCTTTCTTTTAAACTGCTAGCAGTCACCCGTCTTACTGCTATGTGTAAAATAAGCTCATCATCACAAATTACACTTGTGGATGGACTGATCTTCAGGGGTACTGTGTACTTTAGTGTAAAGAAGGTATTTCTAAGGCACTAGCTATCCACAGATTGGTCCTCAGCACTGTCCTCTGCCAGTTTGGGACTGGTGGTGTGTGATTTAAAAAGCACAGTAGGTCCTGAGTCTCAGCTGGTGTAGAACAGACTGCAGCTTGGGTGGTGAGGGATCTCTGAAGTGCAGTGTCTTCATCTGGGCCTGGGCATTGTCTGCATGCTTGACATTCAGAAATGTTTCAGAGAATGGAAGAACTGTGATTGAAAGTCTTAATGAATTACCTGCTTAAGTTCTTAAGAAGTTTAGGAAAGCTTCCTGAAATAGAGCTTGTCCATGCTGTTTTGTGGTTTACAAGAGCTTACAGTGCAATACTTTATATACATATACACACACACATATACATACCTCTACACACACGCAGAAAAAAAAAAGTAGCCCAACATATGCAAATTAACTTTTGCCAGCTGTATGTTTTGTGAATTTTGTGTTGCTTCTCAGTGCTATCTCAGAAGGTAATGTTTAACAGAATGCTTTCACGGTTTATTGCATATGATTATTCCTCCTTGTATTTCAGGGCACAGTTCCTCTCCCTTTTCCCTCTGCCCTTTCTGTCCCACTCCTTCTCCACTCCTCTCAATTTTTTTTTTCAATGCACTCTTTTTGCTTTTGTTTCACTGCTTTACAATTCCTTTTTAATACTTTGGAGGGGGAAGAAGTAAGCAAACAACTTGGTGGTGTTACTTAAGAAATAATTTTTGTTACAGTAAGACAGTAGTTAATCAAAGCACAGTGCTGCAATTCTAAGTCTATTAACAGGTTAACGCTTGGCAACACTTCTGTTTATAAGGTAATGATTTTATTGTTGCAGTTTGAGCAGTGGGATATATTAGGTTTAAGTGAAATTAATTTATTACCTTGAATTTCTTAATTCTTCACACAGCTTATCTTGCAGCGGTGGCCCATAGAAACAATATGTACCTTCCTTTGACCTGGCAAACACATGGCTGTAGCTAGTAAACTTGTTTGGTATTAAACATAAGGCTTTTTGCATTTGAGGTCTGCTATGGACAGGTTACGGCACTGCATGAGTCTACTAAGGCACTGAAGTTTGTTCCTTACTGGTGCAATTGTTTGTTGTGACAGAGTGGAATTTGGGCACTTAGGGCAAGGTTGCTTCGTGTAACTTTCACTGGGGTAGGAAATCAACAATTCAAAATGTTTACCTTCAATTATGCTCATGTTTTTCTTGCATTCAGGTCTTGATATACACAGCACAAAAGCATTCCACTTTTAGTTAGTGGTACGGCTTCTGAATTGATACAAATTGATTTCATGACACTGTGTGCACTTATGGCAGCTGAGGATGTGGTTTGTGTGTAGCTTGCATTGATGGGGCAAACGAAAGAGGCAGCAAGAAGGATGGGTATGTGTCTGTGTGTGCCATGTACTGCACTCCTGTGTTTTCTGCTAGCTGATGATCCCTGTTCTTCTATACAGATAAGGTAAAAATCTCAAAAAACCTAAGCATGTCCTTGTCATGACACTGCAGATAAAAATAGATACTTCTAAATTTTTTTACTGTTGTAAGGTAGAAACTGAGCTCAGAACAGTTATTGACAGAAAAATACCCTGCCCATACAGTTTGAAATCAGCCCCCACACTGAAGATTTAAAATGGCCATGTTACAACTCAGTGTAAATTGGTCTGCAGTGGAAAACCTAACAAGATCATTAAATATAAAGGCACTATTGGATGCTGGGAAAATACTGTTATGCCCATATATATATGCATCTCCATAGACATGCATGAATAGCCAGCATCAATGCCATCGATTTGAATAAGGAGGTGATACACAGTATTGAGGTGACTTTGCTTGTAACTGACTTATTTTTTTGTTTGAAACTATCAGAACTGTAAATGTTTCTTCAACTTTAAAATCTTAGGTTTCGGGAATAATAAGCCACTAAAGTAACTCCCTTGGTGGGTGTGGCCATATAGGAAAACATTACTGTTACACTGAAGTAAAATGGAGGGGTTTTTGTTGTTGTTATTGGGTTTTTTTAAGTGTGTTTTTTTTTTTTTTTTGCAACCTAAGTTGATGCTTATTTTTAGAATTAATGATACTGTTACAGCATGTCAAAATAAGAGCTTTTGACTTGCCAATATATATCATTAATGACCCTAGGAAAAGAAAAATCACATCTGCGCTGGTGCAGTTCTTGCCTTTTCTAGGGCTGATCAATAATCACATTGTGCATTCATTCCTGCTAGCCCCCCACCCTGCGAGGTCAACTTTAGCTACTAGTCTTTACATTTCATAAAAAGGGCATAGACTGCCTTATGTATTAGTAGTATCAGTCCCAGTGTTTCCTTTGAGTCTAATTTACTGTTACCCATCAAAAAAATCAGTAACTTTTTGTTTTTTAGATTTATTTATCTGTAATTTTTCAGGAGAGCTTTTCTCTTCTGCCTTCTAGTGCTGCCGTGCTGAGAGGTCTGGGTAGAAACTGGACCCGGGATGCTGAGGTTTGCTATGGTTGTGCTATTTAAATGGATCCTCTCTTGATTGTATTGTGGCATCTGACAATGACAATGGGAGAACAACAGTTTCAGGGCCTCATGTCTGGATGGTAACGCAGCTGCTGCAATAAAGTCTTGTTATGGTTGACCAGTCACATTTGGACAGTTATTTCTAATTAGAAGTTCTTATTTACGTTGCATTAGAAAATAGTTTGAAGCAAGCTGGTAGATGTTTGGGTGAAGTTAGTTCATTTTCTCCTCCTTGCCTTGAAAGATTAATGCTGTTTTTTGTTTTGTCCTGCAGCAAGAATAAGTAGCCTGGAAAAAAAATTTGCTGTTAAAATAAGCTTTTCTTTTTAATTATTTTATTTTATTTTATTTTTAAATATAATGTAATGGTCTCCAGCAACTGCTGTAAAATAAAGGATTATTGTGGGTAGTTCTGTCAGTGTTAGACATCACCAATAGTTTTAAGTCTTGTGATGGCATTTTGTGATTTCTGCATTGTTGGTTTTTTTTCCATGAAAGTACTAGTGTTAGTGGTTCCCTTTTATTCATTTCTTCATATTAGGGGGAAATGTAGTTTGTTCATAATGGATTATTGATTGGTCTGCGAACAGCAGAAGCCCCAAGGCCTTGTCATCAATGGTACTTACTCTCCCAATAGTGAATGCATCACTTCATGCAGCCATTCTTAACCTCGGTCTGTAGAATATAAGCCCGTAATTGTTACTCTTGTGCAGCACAGTTTTTAGGGAGAGGAACTCTTCATTGTCATTATGGGATTTTCCCCCTCAATTTGTTCAAAGAATAGTCTCTTTGTTTTGGTAGCAAGATAAAGCTTGTCCTGGATGTTAATGATACATTTCAATTCATTGCTTAGAATACTACAGTGTAACTAGTAAAGTACATTTCTTTGTCTCTCAGAAGACAAACACGCACAGTGCACTAAAACACGAAGTATGTACTGAGTGGGTGACAGCTCTGTGTTTCTCAACATACCCTGTAGCAGTGTGAAAACAAACCCCCCCCCCCCCAGCCTTGCTCCTGAATGGATTCCTGGGGACCCACCAAAAAATGTGGGTTACAGAGGTTTTGCTGACTTCATTTTGAGAACGATCACCTCGTTGCAAATGCATACCTCCAGCTTTTTCAGCATTAGTGTTTTTAACCTTTATTTCATGTATTCCTTCCTCTGCTAAGGGTGCGGTGTCAATAGGGAAAGGCCTGACTCTGCTTTCCTGGCTGCTGCTTGGAAGCCTGCTGCAAAATGTCATTAGCTCATGGAGGGAGAGAGACACAAAAGCACATGATGTATTTGGAGAAGCTCAAAATAATATTTCAGGGTTCAGATAACAAACTTTTCAAATGGGAAGAGCTTCACCAGCTGCAGGGGAAGGCTGGTTAAAAATAATTAAACAAAATGTTTTGCAAAATGCTGCCCAAGGATTTTAAAAGCCTAAGCACTAAGAAATAGATTAATAGAAATTTCTTGTTTGTTTTCCCAGAAGCTTTTTATTTTTCTTTTTCAGTCCTGTGTCAGTTTTGGCAGGCTTCAACAGACTTCAGGAGGTCTGTTATCAAGATTGCTACTTCTGATAACTGGATACATTTGAAAAATTTGCCAGTCTTCTGCAACTGGCTTGGGATTTTTGGATAGGTTTTTGCTGGGTTATTTTGGGTTACTCTCAAAAATCAATTTCGAACTATGCTGCCTTTACCTTTGTAGGCTGCAGAATGCCAGAATTTCCTGCAAATTCAGGTACAGGCTTACTGTTTAAAGATAAGCTCTTCCATGCTCTGGTGCAGTCTGTGGTCCATAGTCCAGTGTTACGGTCTGTAAGAGGGTTGGCATTTGGGTAGGACTGGTGTGTAAATAAGGATGGCAGGACAGAGCCTTTACTCAGGGTGATGCTGTGATGATCCCCATGGGATGTTCAGAAGAAGCCATGTCCCCTCACAGAATGAGGAGGAGGGCGTGCAGGTAGAGCAAGGCTGGTGTGTGTGGAGGACAGAGAACCTAAGGAGAAGACATGGAGGGGGAGAAAGGTCTCTGTGGTTCAGTGAGCTTGAAGGCTGGCAGGGCAGCTGTAAAACGTTCTGTCTTTTGTTCCCTCTCTTCTTGCACTTTGCTCTTGTCTGGCATCTTTGCTCCGAATGGCAAAGAGGCAACCTGAGCCTTCTCAAATCTCCAGGTTGCTGTTCTTCAAAAACACAACTTCCTCAAATTCACCTAGATATTTGCATGCTATGTCCTATCATTTAATCATCTAGAAGGAATTTCAGTAAGATACTTTTCCATGAGATTGCACCTCCCATCGGTTTTCTTTTTTTTTTTTTTAAGTCGTTGTTGCTCTTGGCAGAGGAACATGGTAGAGTGATTGCAGTGTATGTTCAAACCTCTTGGAGATCAGAAGAGTGATTATTTCTCCAGTGCTTTTATCTTTCAGATGGGACTTGAAATACACCCAGACTGAAAGCAGTTTGTTTTAAAAGATATACTGTGCTATTTGAATGGTTCTGTGTATCTTCCCAAATTGTATTTTCCTCTTCAATACTTCCTGAAGAGTTTTCCCTTCTTACCACTATAGATCATACAATATGATTTTTAAAATCATGTTTAATTGAGAAGAAGTTTCAAAGAAATGTATAGTTTGCTTGTTCTGTGTTGGAACAGGAATAATTTTGTGTGTTTTTCTCTGTCTGCACTGCACAGCATATTTTTTGTAAGAAATGAATTTGCAGTTACTTCCACAGCCTCACTGAGAAAGCCATGGATGATGATGGAAAAGATGCTGGGGCTCTGTGGTGAGAGCAAGTAACTTTGGTCAAATGTGCTTTCTCTGAAAGGAAACAACTCTGTCCAAGTTAGTTTTAAAAACAAGAGCAGTTTCGATGCCTAAATGTTTGAAATAGAGTAGATTCTGACAAATACTTGCTTTAAGCATGTAGGAAAGCTTCTCTTCCCTTTGGGGACACCAGGGGAATAAAAAAAATTTGTATTTGTTCCCATGTGGGTAAAGGCAAAGAATCTAGTGAGGCAATGGTGCAGGAAGAAACCTTATAACTAAAATGTTTGGCTGTGCAAAGTCTTTTGTTTCTCAGCACACCACCCCTCCTGGTTTTGAGTCTTTGTCCATGTTTCCCTTCCGTCTTGCTTTATATACCAAACTCACATGTAAACAGTGATGATAAGTGTATTTTAATGGGGCTGAAAATGCCTCATGGATACTGTCCAGCTGTTTCTCGCATGAACTGCTGATACCTAGTTCAACAAAATAAACTAAATCTAGTTCCTATGCCCCTTAGAGTATGACAGCTCTTCCAAGTAGCTGGATGGCATTTGGCATAGATTGCAGTGCCACTAAAACACGCAAAATATTTTTAAAGACTGCGTGTTAATTTATGGCTTGCATTCACTTGTGTTTTCTTATGGCTTGCCTCTCTGCTGGTGGGGATTTCTGTCCTGAGACAGTCCTGGAGGAATCTACGGGCTGGGTGTGACTCTGCTGTGGATTCTGTGTGATGAGCCAGTGCCATGGAGCTGCAGGGTAAGCTTGGACCAAAGCAGGGAAAGGCTGCTGGTTACCACCTGAAATTACTGAGAGGTGAAACACTTCCAGTAGCCTGAGGGTAGCTGGAGGTGGCTGCATTCCATGTGTGCTGATAGAGAATTATTTCAGAATACTTTAAAATTTGGAATTATTTCAAAATGCAACTATTTTTATCATCACAGCCAGAAAGAAACAAAGATTTTATTCCTAATGAAAGAGTAACTGGTACTGTTTGATTTACCAGTTGACATCTTCCATTCATTGTGCCATCTTTGATGTTTAGTAATTAATCCTGAGGTAAAAATTAAGACAGAATGTTATTTCCTATTGTTAGGATTCTTTACAGGTGTTTTTTCCCTTATTTTGTAATTTATTTTTGTAAGTTCAGTCTTCTAAACGGAAGCTGTTTTTCAAAGTTGTAATTTTATTTACTACTGTCCAATGAGCCAACTTTGCTGTTCTGCAAAGAGATCCCTCTGGAAAAATTACTTCTAAGTAGCCATGCAAATGCTACTAGGACGGAGAAGTGAGTTGTTTATATATTTTACCAAAGCCAAAGATTGATCTCCACATATACTGTGTAAAGCAAGCTCAGTTCTGGTGAACACCCTTCACTCCCCTAGGATTTTGTCTGGAATATCAGATTTGAAATTTTGTGAGTCTTACACGTTCATGAATTTGAATAATTCAAGTCTAGGAATACTTTTTTTCAACTTTTAAAGTCAGAGATTGCAGTGCATTGGGCAGGATAAAGTAATAAAGATGAAAAAAAATTTCTCAGAATATTTTTGTAAAGATGATAACACTTCCATTAAGTATTTTAGACTAGTAAAATTATTCAGTAGTTTTCAAGTCTGACATTTTTCCCCCTCAGGCCTAATTTAATACAGGACTATGGGGATCTCCTGTGAGTGGCTAATACCCTTCTTATAAGTAATGCTTTCTTCATAGCCTCATTTTCATAACTAAGTTTCATTAATGAAAATGCTATAAATAATTAAAGTGAAATATGTCAAGACTAAGCCCAGGGAATCTGTGGCCAAGTAAACAAAGGGACTCTGAAGCTTTGGATCTACATGTGCTTGGACTGCTGTGTACAGCATTCTTGTCTAAGCTTGGCTCTTAAAGCTCTTTTGAACTTGCAGACAGGAAACACTGCAGAAAGTTGAGTTAAAATGGGCCCTACATTTTAAAATAAAAAAAAAAGAAAAAAAGTCGGTAGTCTGAAAATCAGCCTGCCAATAGAAGCAGTATTCTCACTGGTGTAAGCTGTAGAAAACTAAGAATGTAGAAAACGTTGTATAAAATACATGAAAAAATTTGTTCCCAAAGCTTTATTTTTTAAAATTTTTTTAATATTTTTGAAATGGTGTGGAACATTTCAGAAGAAGCTGTTGCTTGCACTTAGCAAAATATACTTGAACAAGAACCTGGTGTTTCTTTTTATGATTTAATGCCTTTTAGGTTAAATCTTTGATTATAACACAATATGGGTTGTTGCTTCGCAGTTTTAGATTATGGGTCAGATTAATAGGAGGTTGCTTGAAGTTGTTTCATCCACTGATGGGCGATAGAAACTTGTATTTTCTGTTTGGTGTGTTTGTACCTTCTGGTGCAGCCACAATTTCAGTGGCTGTTATCCTTTATTCACCCAGGAAGTATCTTCTGAGGCTGTCCCTCAGTTTGATTTTAAATGACTAATTTCAATGATTAGTTTAGATTCCGCAGTTTGTAAACTTCCTGCTCATATGGACTTCTGAATTTGAGATGTCTGGTTTTTTTAAATAATAAAAAAGGCTTCATTCACAAAATGAAATTGCTTTTGTAACTCATCCCTTAAATGTTATTGTCAGCTCTCTGAGGAAAAGGTAGTTTGGGTTTGATGCTGTTTGAGAACTCCTAACATGCTAAATGGATACTAGACATGCAGAAAATCCAGCCCAGAAGTGAATGTCTTGTAGCAAATAAGAGGGCTGGATTAAATTAAATGTAATGAAGTTCTTCTGTAGCCCGTAACTGAGATGAGCATTGCGACAGTCTTGCATTTTGTTTAGCTCATGCGGGTGATGTGGTTAGACTGCTTATTTACATATTGAAGAGACTCAGAGGTGAATACAGTGAGAAATCTTAAGATTTGCAGCTGTAGATCTGCAGCTCTTTGTTGAGTCATAGATGTCAAGTGATGGATGTGGGAATATATAGTCTCGTTAGTGCTCTGCATATTTTTAGCTACATTTTAAGAAGCTGATGTTTTCTTAATGTGGCAATAGATCGGTTTTCTTCATTAGAGAATGCTGTCTGTGTTCTTTGATCTTAGTCATGTGGTGTTTGTAGCCCTTAATGAGGATAGGAGGGGGGGAAGATTTTGTTTTACAGTGTTGTAATTGGAAGAGAAACAGCCTATGTGGATTTTGATCATTGTTTTTTTTGCTGTATAAAAGGTGCTGGTGTGTTTGATCTTGCACTAAGATACTGATGCTTGCATTTATTTATGAAAAGATACAAAACTATTTAAAATTTTATTAATCTGCTCTATTAATCAAGAGTTTTTTCTTGTTTTGTTTGTTTGTTTATGGTTAAAATTCTGTTTCATTGAGGTGGGTGGTGGTGTCATTTCCTGTGTGTCATGCTGACATAAATCACTCAGATTTGAGGTAATTTGATAGCTGCATTATCACTTTGCTTTGTTAGTTTGAGACTAAAATTTTTTCTTGGAGGGTTTTTTTAGTTCACTGTCCAGCAGGAAATAACTTTTAGTTTTCATGAGTGCTTTGTCAGTGTTCTGCGTTCTTGTTTGCTCTGTAATCAAAGTACTGAGCGTCCTCAGCCTTTGCGCCTTTCTGTGCCTGCCACTTCAAGCACAGCCAAGCTGTCTGAGACTCAAAGTAATGCAGTTGTCAGGAGGAATATGATACTTGCTAAAGTCTCTAGGAAAGCCTTTTATCTTTGGCAAGTATGTATTTTACATGAAATTACACATGGTGGTAAAGCCACAGATTTAGAGTGTAATAACCCCCACAAGAAATGTTTTCCTCATTTATGGTGTATTTTTAGCCACTTCTGCCTGGTTTTAAAACAAAAAGTATTTTTAAAGTTTGCGCTTTGTTCAAGACACTGATGTCAGTGTATGGAAATGAGTATTTGCTCTTTTATGGATTTTGCTTATTTAGTAATTATGCTTGTCATTGAAGTCTAGAATATCAACAGAAAAAGAAACTACTGCCTTTTGGTGCAATAGATTGTCATATGGTGCGCTTCTGAGTGCGGAGTGAGTGATGGAAGCCGTTGAATTCAAAACATGAATAGGTTTGAATATGTTTAGGAATCTGTACATTTGTATGATTTTGTTCTTGTTTCAGGTGATCTATGCCATCTACTCACAGAGCACACAGAAATAAGTCGGTGCTGTGGAGTCTGTGGTGCAGCTGAAAGGAGAAACGTTACCCTGAGAATGAAGCAGTAAAACCTCTCTGCAGAGCCGTATGATTGAAAACGCGGTCCAGCCCTCCTCTGCTGCTGGACATGCTTTTGTCCTCCTGCCCCACTTACCCACTGTTGCAGTAATCCAGATGGATCGTAGCAGAGAGGCAGAAATGGAGTTACGGAGATCCTCCAGCCCTGGCAAGCTAAGCAAGAATGACATGGATGCTGACAAGACCATGTGCCACAGCTGTTGCATCTGCGGTAAAAGTTTCCCTTTTCAGAGCTCCCTGTCGCAGCACATGAGGAAGCACACAGGTGAGAAGCCCTACAAATGCCCTTACTGTGATCACAGAGCTTCCCAAAAGGGCAACCTGAAGATCCACATCCGCAGTCACAGGACAGGCACTTTAAGTCAGGGACACGAGGCAGAGATGGGAGAGGCACAGCTGGGGGAGATGGGCGTTTCAGAGGGCCTTGGCGGGTGCACCAGCCCCACTAAAAGTACATCTGCCTGCAACAAGATCTTGAATGGAACCGCTCAGGTCGATAACAGCAAGATCTTGTTGAGAAGCAGCAAGAAGGAGGTCACAGAGATGGCACCAGCTGAGGAGAATGGCAAGCTGACCTCTTACCAGTGCACCTTCTGCAAAAACAAATTTGAAAGGAAGAAGGAGCTGGAGCAGCACCTGCAGCAGGTCCACAAACCGTTCAAGTGCAGGCTGTGCAACTACATGACCCTGAGGGAGGAGACGCTGTTAAACCACGTAGAGAAAGACCATATAACAGCTCAGGTCCCCAATGGGGAGGCCTACACTGAGAACTGCAAGAGCGAGCTGAATGCGGGTGAGTTCCCATGCGAAGTCTGTGGTCAGACCTTTAGTCAAACCTGGTTCTTGAAAGCTCACATGAAAAAGCACAGGGGCTCATTTGATCATGGGTGCCATATTTGTGGCAGGAGATTCAAAGAGCCCTGGTTTCTCAAAAACCACATGAAGTCGCATGGCCCCAGGTCTGGGAGCAAAAACAAACCAAAAAGTGATTTGGAGCTGATTGCCACTATCAATGACGTGATACAAGAGGAGACAATTGTGACAGGCCTATCTCTGTATGAAGTTTGCACCAAGTGTGGAAATCTGTTTACGAATATGGAAAGTCTGAAAGCGCATAATGCTGTTCACTACCGTGTGCAGCCAGGCAGCACCGGGGATAAAGCTGAGGGCTTGACTGATGGGAGCCTGAACTCCTCTGTAACCAAGCAGTTTTTCTTGCAGTGTCTCAATCTACTGCCATCTGTAGGGCTGGATAGAGTTACGAGAGGGCAGGCTGGGAAAAGAGTAGCTGAGCTGGATCCGGTCAGCAGCTACCAAGCTTGGCAGCTGGCCACCAAAGGAAAAGTGGTAGAGCCCTCAGAATATGTGAAGTATGTGGGATGGGATGAGGCCCTGGCAGATGCAGATGTGACTTATGACAAGGATAAGAGGGAGTATATCCTTGTCAACCAGGAGAAGCGCAAGCGAGACCAGGACTCACCCAGCAACCCCAAGAAGAAGAGCTGCACCGGTGGGCGCCTGGAGAAAACTGGCAGTGTCCCTGCAGGGGAGAGCTGCCCGCTTGCCCCGGCGGATCTGGACTATCGCCCTGCCTCGCGCCAGAGCCGCAGGGCCACCCAGAACAAGTCCACCGAGTGCTTCGAGTGCGGGAAGGTCTTCCGCACCTACCACCAAATGGTGCTGCACTCACGGGTGCACCGCAAGGAGCGCCGGAGCTGCAGCGAGGGTGGGACAGCCGCCCAGCCCGACCGCTACGGCTCCAGCGGTGAGGAAGGGGACTCGGGATCCGTCAGCGGGCCCAGCACCCCTGGCTCTGCATCCGCCCTGGAGGACTCGGCCACCTCTGGCTTGGGAGAGGAGGGGGCTGAGGAGAGCTCAGAGGAAGGAGCAGCCAACCCCTTGCTAGGTAAGATCGCTCCCAGCTTTCCCCTAGTAATTGTTGCTGGTCCCTGTGTCTCCTGGTGTGGGACACAGCGATGACCAGAGGGAGAAATACGTGAAAGCGTGTGAGAGGTTTTAAAGGTCCTGTGCCTGCTGCTTGTCTCAGTGTGGCAGCTCGTTTCTGGTGCAGGTAATAAAAGAGAGATGACATTTTTGTAATGTGCCGGTGAATTTGTATTTTGATGAAGGACACCTGAGAAGTATTTTAGTTGCCTATAGCAACACTGTAGGATAGGGTAGTGTTTTCACTGGATATCTTGGGGGCTGTTTTTCCAAAATTCATGGGTCCTGTGCAGTGTTCTGCCTGCAGTGTACAGGTGTAGCCTGCCTAGTGTAGCCCCAAAGCACATAAACTTGTTAAGCACCAGCGTGAGAGGAGTCTCTCTCCTCTTCGCCGCTTCACTTCCCAAATTGTGTTTGTAACTCCAAAGGCTATAATTAATCTCTCTGGATTAAAGCGGTCCTTTGAGCCCAATGCTACTAAATGGAACAAATTATTCTCCAAATAGCAGCAAAGTAAATATTTAAAAGAACACCATTAAGCACTTTCGTATCTTTTTTTATGTTTTTTAATCCTTTATTTTTGTTGTTCACCATGCTTTGTTTATAATACCCTTTTAGAAATGTGAGATTAACCATTCTTTCCTTACTAGCCCTTCTGCTGGTTTTTGTTTGTTTTCTGTTTGGTGAACAAAAACGGTTTCCTCTCATTTTCATTCCTTTTGTTGTGAAGAACATAGTTATCTATGGAGTTAAACTCATTTTCAAGACCATCATGGATGAAGTAATCTGCACCATTGTGGAAGACAGTGGGTTTATTCAATTACCTTGCACTTTCAGGATATTATATAATGTTACCTCTTCTCCTGGCTTCAGACCCCACAGCAACAAAGCAACATTTTCCAGAATTGTGAATTGTTACATGTTTTTCATGAATTTTTGGAATAATGTTGGATATATTCAAATTAATCCAAGAACACCGATTTTTTAATGCTTTTTCCCCTTTACATAAATAACTCCAAAAATCTAGTGACAAGCTAGATTCTTACAGATTGTTAAATATTTGCAGTATGACTTCTTGCATGTTTAAAAGACTCAGAATTTGGCTTTCCCGTCTGCTGTTGGATTCTTGAACACTTACGTTTCTTTATGGGTACATGCCTACTTTGTGTGCAAGTCCATCAGCTGCCAGCTGAAACACTTGGGTACAGCTGACACACAAAGTGTGGTGATAAGCTGCAGCTTTGTCGAGAGTTAAATGGGGCTGCCATGTTTCACCAGTATAATGTACAGTGATGGTTTTCCATCACAGCACTGTACTGTGCTGTGATGGAAAACCATCTCTCTGGAGGTGGGCTAAAAACACTGCAACACTTCTTCGTATGATGTTCAAATAGGAAAACTGTTCTTACATGCTCTCCATATTTTATTTCTAACAAGAGGAGTTGTCTCATATCTTTGCCTGTTCTGCTTCTTGCCTCAGCTCAGGCTTTGAGCCCTTGTTGCAGGAGTGGAAGGGGGAGAGTTAGAGTCACACAGCGCTTTGCTCTCATAGGAATTCAAGTTACTGGCTTAACTGATGCCAGCAGCTGGAAACTCACTTCTTTGGGTACCAAATTGATGCCCGTATGCTTTAATTATAAAGAAGCAGCAAACTGATGGGCCTGAATAAAGGCACATTTTGGAAAAGGGATATATTTGCAATGATGGGCTGGGAGGGTGGCTGCTGCATTTTATATTTGCTAACATCACAGCTGAAGAGCTAATCAAGTATTTAACTGGTTAATGAGAAACGTTTCAGTGCAAGAGAAATGTTGCCTATTAATAGAGGTTATTTAAATCACTGTCTCAATGAAGGGAACATTTTTTACAAGTGACGGGGTTTTTTTAATTTGAAAGAAATTTTAAGGTTTTTTTCTTATTTCTTTTGTTATGTTTAAAAGGACTTTTCATAGATAAATGTTCAGGACTAAAGTTTCCCAATTGTTTATTTTCTGGTATCCGGGTTTATTGGCACTTCCCTGGTATTGTGTTCTAAGGAACAGGGTTCTTCTGTCCAGCAACCTGTAGGATTAATTCTACTCTTTTGCAGATTCTGCTGTAACTCAAAGAGGTTTTTTTTCCCGTCCCTTATGAACAGTAACTTAAGGTGTATGGAATATAGGCCAGATTCTGCCCTCATGTATATGCCTGCAAAAATGAGGTGTTCTGGTATGGCCTTGAAGCACATTTTGTCCTAGAACTGCTGTCGTTTGCTATCCTTTGCTGCATCTTTTTTTAGTTACTCTTCCAGGTGAAGATTTTCCATCAAGAATAGATCTCCAGCCCCGTGGACAGAGTTCCTCCCCAGTGAAGGCAGACAAGCAGGGCTCTCAGTTCCTGTTCCTGAAGTTATTTCTACAGCATTATTTTTACTCAGGCTGTAATTAGGAAAATCTCGTGCTACTCATAAGTTTATGTAATATCTGTTGGGTATTTTTTTTTTTTCACTTTCCTATCTTTTACTCTTTCTTTCCCCCTTTGACGCATTACTATGTTTTCCTGTGTCAAAAGGGCCTTGAGACTGCCAAGTATTGAATGTTGTGGCCTTGACTCAGCTGAAAGTATTTCTTTGTGCATTTAATTCTTAATAATCTGAGGAGTGCTGTTGATGCACAGTGTCTTGCAGCAGGGAAGCTGGCAGGGCACTTCTGTGGTCACTTTGGGCCAGCAGGTGTAGGGCTGAAGGTGACAGGAGCAGGGAAGTATTGACAGGACTTACTGGGAGAAGAGCAGGAATTGGGGTTGAGAGCCTCCAGGGCAGGCACTCCTTTGTTCTTAGTCTTTGATTTGCCCCTGCTGCCTTTGTCGAGTAACATGATTTCTCAGGCACCGGGGTGTAGTGTTGCAAACCCAGTTCATCAGCTGCTGGGGGTAAAGTGGCTGACTGCAAGTGTGCTTCATCTGGTTGGAGGGAGGGTAAAAACGAGTTTTCTGGAGTCACACATAGTGTACTGTGTGATACCTGTCATGCAGAGATCAGGCATGAAGTGTTTGTGCTTTGTGTGAGCCGTGTGGGAGAAGGTGGCTCTGAGTGCGTTTGCTTTGTTGAGACCAGACTTTGAATATTTTTGAGGTGTTTCTGCCCCAGATGATTCTTCATTTTTGTTTATCATTCAAGCCACCTGCAAGACTGTACCTGAATGTTCACTGAGTTGCATCCAAAGCTGTGTGAACTATCTGTAGGTTGTTGCTCGCTGCTTTCCAAAATTGAGGCTTTTGGTTGGGATTTTTTAATGATTTTCATTTTTACCTGGAAAGAACTCCAAAGATATGATTGAGAGAGTAGAGAGGGATTATATATGTGTGGATAAAAGTGAAAGGAAAACACTGTCTTTATAACTTTCAGCCTCTCACCTAAAATGTAGTTTTAGATATATCAGAGTAATTGGTGGTTAGTATTTTTAAAGCATGAGCCCCTTCATTGCCATGGTGGTTTTAGCAGCAAAGCTATTTGGGTTTGTTACATAGGCTTTATGTCAGTCCTGAAATGAAGAAGGAAGAATAATTTTTGAAGCTGTGGCTACTGTTGGCAGGTGTAAAGATGAGGAGAAGAAGTGAAAAGAATTTAAATACCTCTTGGTTCTTGGCAAGCATGCGGTAAAAGCCCAGACCTGAGATAGCCCAGCCAGTGAGGAAGTGCCAATAAAAGTGGTTCTTCCTCTTGTGTGTAAGTATCAGTCTGGGGTGGAAGTAAATGTTAAAATTAATCTAGGAGGGGAAAACAAAGAAAAGAAAAGGAGTGTTATATAGGAATAAAGGAGAGGAATGGGGCTTCTAGCATGGCTGTGTCAGGGAAGGACATCAGGGAGAGGAGAGGCTGTATCACCTTGGAATGCTGCTTCCAGTGAAAACCATCTTGTCTAGTCTGTTTCTTTTATCTCCTGCCTCCGCTCTCCCTTCTCTTTGCTATTTTTCCCCTTCTGTCAGGCTCCTCTGATTTTTTGAAATGCTTTGAGGAGAGACTGATTCACTTGTATTGCACACATGATGTTTCTGCTGCACTGGCCAGTGCAGAAAGGGGCTGACTGTGAGTGAGGAATGTTGTGCTGGGCCCTGTACCAATACTGCGTTCAGTCCAAGAAGCTTGTGACCTGACTGAGGGGGACACAAGACTGTGCAGAGTATAGAAAAACTCAAACAGTGAATACAAAACAGTGGTATGTGGCTGTGCTTGGTTTATGTCAGGAATCACTGGTGGTGGGACCTGCTTAGAACATGAGCACCATGAAAGAGTGGGATGAGATGGGACTAAGCTGCAGGGTGGAGAGAAAAGAGAATGAGGGAATGCAGAGAGAAGCATGACCTTGGTGAAGGGACCTGAGCCAAGTGATGAGGTTTCAAGGGGTATGGGGGCTGAAGAGAGGTGTGCAATGCCATTGGAGTCAAACCCTCCCAGGCAGTGCCAGCATGCTGGGTGGCTTGCACTGAAGCTGTAAAGGCTCATGATGTGCTGTGCTCAGGTGGGTAACTCCAATAGGATTTCCATATGAAAACCATAGAAGGTCTGGACCTCTTCCTTTGTGTTTATTTCATTTCAAAAACTCTTAGAAAAGCATGGCCAGAGACTGATTTAGTATAGTAAACTGAAGGAGAGACAGTTGCCTATGAATTGCTTACAGGTTATATAGTCTTGGGGAGGTAACACATACCATTTATCCCAGGCCTGTTATATGAAAATCCCATATGTAAACTGGAATGCTTGAATAGAAACATAACATTAGCAAGCTCTGAGGAAGAAGAGTAGAGGAGATTTATGAAGCATAAATTTGGATTTTGTTTTTCTCAGATATGAATTATAAAGTTCCAAGAGCTGGAACTTTATTGAAACGTGCATCTTTTCAGAAGTCTTTTGATGTAAAATAATTCAAAAGTAAAGGTTGTTTAGAGTTGCTTTAATATTTTCATAAAGCAGCAAGACTGTAGTTTTTGGGAGGAAAGCAACAGTAAGAATAAAAAAGCTAAGCAAATGAAATTAGAAAAATAAAAACCCATAGTAATTCAGAGAACAGAGCTAGTTCTAGTAGATGTTTTCTGTTGCTAGAATGAGTGTATGGAACAGCTGCCAGTGTCCAGTACCAGGACTTCATTGTTCTTGCATGAAAAAGTGTTTCTCTGTGTGCAGGGAAAGGTCTCTTCACTACATAAAAATCAAACATTTTTGCTACATATCTTGATTAATTACACTTCAGATGCTGCTCATGCCAGACTCTCACTTACTGTAAATCCCACAGTATTGTGCTGCTAAAGGCAGTGCTCTTGGGGCATTTTACACTAAATGATATCTTGTTCTATATGTACACTCTTAAGTATGTTTAAGTTCTTTAGCATATTTAGTTTGCTGAAGGAGCATATAACGAACTGGAGAATGTTTCAGTGCTGGACAATTGGTAACTATTGCCCCAGGCTTCCAAGAAATAAGGCAGTTTCAAGAAGGAACAGTGTCTCAGAACTGTGAAGATGAGAGTGTTATGCTGTGATTACACATTTACCAGTTAATTTGGGCATTGCTGAGGAGTGGTTGTTGCAATATAAAACACTTTCAGCTTTACAACTCAAATGAATTGTTTGGATTCTTAACTCCAGTGAGGTCAGTGAAACTCTGGGACTTGGAATTACAAGCAAATTGATGATTCAAATGATAGGGGAAGTTGAGCAGAGGCAAGGACCCTGTGTTTAGCAGTAAGAGATCCATTAGATGTTGCTTGGGGCTTTGCAGAGTTTAATTGTTCCTTAAAGCAGATTTGGACTAGATCTGTTACCTAGTTTGTTACGTAGTTTGAACATACCTAATAATACCATTTAGAAAATTCTCTTTCATATCTGCCTTGCTGTAATGCACATAGTCCAATCCTGACACATATTAGCAAAGCCATGTGCAGTGTGGTACTTTCTCATGGTCTGAGGTTTCTCTGCAAAACACTGCAGGTTGAACCATCCTTTTTTACCAGTACAGGCTTGTGTGTATCTCCACAGCAGCACTTTGTTACCTTTTTCCTCCCGTTTGGACTCTTGTACTCTCCTCAGGACTGTGGATAATACCTCCTCTCCTATGTGAGTGTATATATATATGTATATATATATATATATTTTCCTGTGGTGTGGCCCTCAACAATAGGTTTTGCTTCTATTTCTCTTTAACTGTGGGTTGATCTTAATGGGAAGAACTACTGAGGAAACAGAACAAAACAGAAATTGTGCTGGTTGTCCCAAGAAAATTGATAGCAAGAAAAGTTCTGGCAGCCAGGACCAATGCAGTGTTTACTGAGAGGAGAGGAAGACAGAAAAGCAGTGGACATCTGAAAAATGGTTGAAACCTTTCTTGGCAGGTGCACCTCACACACATGAAGTTGCTTGCCCCTTCTGTATTTTAGGCTGATGGTGGGAGCTATGCTTCAAGAAACCCATGCAGAAAGTGTTTGATTGGAACAGGGCAGCAATGCTTTGGCATAAAGCAGTCTGTACCCTTTAATGCTGTCTATTAACCTGACATCATACAGACTAAGGAACATGCAATGATTGCCCTGTAGGAATCTTAGGTAGATTCCACTGTGTTTCTGATTACCACACTTTGCTCAGCATTACCAAGGCCTGTTTTACTCAGCCCCATGTAATGTGGGTGGCCAGCAAGTGTTAAACAGCAATTCAAGTTCCTCTTGAAATGGGGCATGGTGATGAGGAGCAGATAACACACAGTCAGCTCAAGTCAGAACTAAGGATTGCTGGCTGAGCTTGGGATACCTCTGTAGATTAATGACTTCTCATGAGAGAAATTGTATTTATTGTTGCTCAGATACAATTTCTTATGCAGCGTTTTGAAGTTATCAAACCAACTGTAGCACTACTTTTATTCCTTGTAAACATTTCAGTGAGGGTGTTAAGTGCAGAAGAACTTCGTGCATGTCAAAGATACTTCTGTTGTATTTAGCTTTAATTGTTAGTGTTCCTTTTTTGCAGGTTACCATATGCAATAACAAGTGACACAGTGAGGCAGAAGTATTATTTAGGCAGTTTATTGTAGCTGTACTTCTGTGATATGAATGACCAAAACACAGATCAGCTTGGAAGAAAAATTGTACAAGATGCTAAGAGAGAGATAGGTTTACCCAGCCTTTATTTTATTTCTTAGGAAGCAAGGAAGCAATTGTGGTTTCTTAAAGGTAGGTGATAGTAGGATAAGCTTTGCCCTGAAGCTTATAGAAAATGCTCAAGATTATTTCTTCATACTACCACTTTCACAGTTTTTGGAAATGCTGTCCCAGGAGTTTCTTCAGAGGATTGCTCATGTCTTTCTTTAGTCCTTCCTGAGCTGTCAGTCACCATTCCACACTTGCCATACACTAGCATTTAAAAAAAAATATTTCTGAGGGTGTGGAAAGCTATTGCCATCTTGGTTTCAGTCTGTGTATTCAAAATACCCCTTTTTGCTTAAGTCAGTTGCTCAGGGATTCCAGTGTTCATACTAAGCTTTTAGCTCTTCTTCAGTAAATATGATAAATGTCTGCATATAGGGATGTACACTTGGGAATCCAGCTGCATAGAACCTTAGTTTTATCAAACCCCTCACTTCTTGGCACCTGCCCTAGCTGTGCTGCCTTGTAAAAGTCAGTTTAGCATCTCTGGTAATTCTTTGTACTGGATGTTTCTATTACATCAAACTATAGCGTGTGAAATACTGCTTTGTGACATTTACAGTCAAAAGATCACATTGTATAGTGCTTTTATTTTCAAGCAGTTTCTGATCAGTGGGTGAGGACTGCCTCCCCCCCGCTAGTAAAGCAAGATTCAGGCAATGAAAATTGTGATGGTAGTGTTTTAATCTGATTCCCAAATACTTTGGTAGCTCCGTGACTGTGCTTAGTGGGATTGTACTGATCTGTAAATGACTGCTAACGAGGGGCTTGTATAAATGTCTTTAATGTTAAATCTTTTTGCTGTTCTTAACGTTATGGTTCGCAGCTTGCCCTTGATTGAGAGTCAGATCTTTTTTAGTGCGTTAGGTTTGGCAGTAGACACTCTCAGTGGATGGGGTGGGCTGAATTCTGTGTGAGCTGAAATGTGGGGGAGTCCCAGGGCTGCACAGGGTATAAAAGTAATGTGTGGTTGGGCCCAGCATTCGTAGATAATTTGTTTTCTGCAGGTGTGGTTTACAAATACAGGTTTTACTAGGTCTCACTTGACTTCACTTTATTACTTTTTAACCCAGTAGTCTCATTCAGGCACTGGATTACTTCGCTGTGAAAGGGCCTGACTGTGGTACCAGTCTTACCAGTAAAAGTCAGGAGCAACTTTGCTGCAGTTAAGGGAACCTTTTATGATGGAAGCATCAATAGCTTTTCTTATTCTGTTTTCTTTTGTTTGCCTGCAAGATTTATTGTCAGCAAGCCTCTATTTTTAGGGACATGAAAAGCATATAGTGAATTTTATTGAAACTGTGGAGGAGAACTTTGAGTTTTGCATTATAATTTTCAGTGCCTTAGGCCTTGAATGAGACTTTTGGATCCTTGTACTTGGTGTGTGATTGCTACTGTCCCATATTTTGTAACTGACAGGTAGACATTATTTTCAGTGCCCTGAATGGATTTGTAAAATGTGTAGGGACCTTTCATGGTGAATTTGTTTTTCTTGTTTATAGACAGCATGGGTTTGGACTGGAAAATTGCAGAATACTTTGGCCCTGATACAGCAGTAGTTACTGCTGGCTTGATTTTAAGCATACGAGCAGTCAGATTGGAATCATTGTTAACTGCTTTGTTGAGCCACTTGGCGCCTAATGGCCTGAGATTAGAGAAGAATAGAGAAATCTTTCTTTTCTGTAATCAATGCCAGTGTAAATTGCATATCCTGAAATGTACTGTAGCATGCAAAGTTTACAGGGGATAAGACTAGGGGAGGAGCGAGTCTCAGAATTGTCTTTTGTGGATACTGTGTTGATGGATTTGGTTACGCTTTAGCAATGCTGAGGGCAAAAATCCAACCCTTCATCCTTTTAAAGTGCAGAATTTCTATTGAGAAAGTGTCCATGCGAAAGACAAAAGTACTCACTTAGTTGATGATTATTGTAACTTTGGTACAGATGCTTGGTTAACATGGATTTAGAATATACTCATCCTTGTACAGGACCCATGAGGGAAGATTTGCCCTCCTGCTTTCAGAATTTTGTTTTCCAGGTTGATCATCTCAAACCTCAGTTATTACTTCATTATCTCTGTTACTTCAAATAACAGAAAAACAAATAGCCATTAAAATGATTGTCATATCACAGGTATAAAGCTAAAAAGTTTAGTTTTGTTCGGAAGCCAGAAGTTAGGATTTACTCCAAGTCAGAAACCTTCTTATTTTTCTTTTTCTTTTTCTTTTTTTTTTTTAAAGATGCAAAATCACAGATTTTATTTATTTGTTTAAAGACTAAATTTAGGGTTAGTTTGTAATATAAGGCACTCCCAAACCTTGTGTTTCTTTGAGATAACAAATTCATCAGGCAGTTGAAGGCATCAGGTACACCTAACAGCACTTCAGAGGTGTGTGTTATCTTAGGATAGCATATGTCTTGTGATGTCTTACCGCTTAAATAGCATTTGAGGCAAGCTGTTGTCAGCAAAACCTAAATATTTGGCGGGGAGAAAAATGCATAACCACAAGGGAAATATATAGGTTCTTTGGGAAATGTGAACCTCAGGTCTAAAGGGCTTTTTTTTTTAATCTCTCACCTCTCTCCTCCTGTGAAACATTTTCTGTGTGTTTTGGCAGTAGAGGTCTTTCACCAGTGTCGGGATGGTGAAGGACTGAATGCAATGATTCAGGATGATAGTGGGTTTTAAAAGACTTCATTTCTTCATGTGCCTGCTGTACCCCAAGGTAGTGGAGCAGATGCTGTGTTTCCTTGTTGCCTTTTGCATGTTTTGGTAGGTGTGTAGCACTATAGAACCAAGAGTATGATCAGTTTTCTGTGATTTAGCCTTTATTCAGTAGGTAGTAAAGCCTTTTTTTACTGGATAATGAAGCAAACAGATCTGTCTCTTCTCTTAAAAAGATAATGCAGGAAGTACAGCTTACACTGCACATGGAACGTATTAATCCTAAACTCCTTATAATACTTTGCAGAAGTTTCTGGTCCTTGCATATGTCTGTATCCACATGCACAGTAATTTCCCAAAAATGTCTTAACCTTAAGTATTGCTGAAGCCTGCAGAAGCCTTAAAAAATAGCCAAACACAGAATGACAAGTAAAGTTGTAACAGGAAAAAATTAACTTTTACTTGGATTGTTCTGGGACAACAAAATGGGTGCACATAAGTGAGGACCGCTTACTTGATACTGTAATGCTAAATATATTTGACAAGGAAGCCTCAGTGCTGTTATTTGTGTGGAAGTAGGGAGTGTTATGCTTTTTTTAGTTTAATACATACAGACATGACACATTAGTTATAATTCAGACATAATAATACAATTTTGCGCATTATTAGGATTTTTTATCTTAGGTGTTATCAGCATGCAAATGTCTAATACTAAGGCTCATAATGGACATGAAGTGCTATTAATTCATAGTGAAGTTTTTATGTGCCGAGTCAGATTTTGTGCTATACTGACCTTTCTTGGTCAATTATATTAAAGCAAGATTGTATTTAAAAAAAAAAAAAGTGTCTTAGAATATATTCAGTAAATTGAAATACTGACTTCACTCAACCAAGGCATCATGGAAGGTACACTTGATAAAGTATTTACTCAAATTCCAGTTCTGCAACTTTCTTTGAGGCCTTTAGAAGCCAAAAGAAAAGAAACTTGATATCTAGGGAGGAAAGGAAGGTTGGAAAGGGCCAAAACTATAATGTAATTAAAAAGTTCATCAAGCATAAAAAGGTTTGAGAAAGGAAAGACAAAAATTCAGAAAGTGAGTTCATATAACAAGTATAGATAAATAGATCTAAATGGTAAGGGGATGATGTGTTACTATTAGAGGTGCATTTAGATGATGTAAACAACTTCTTCTGGAAGCTCATTGATAGTTCCAAGCAGATCTCTGCTGCTGATAGCTCTCCAGAGATCCGTGTTGTAGTGGGGAGAGGGAGCCATGCTAAAGCACAAGCTTGAAATGTGGTTTTCTGCAGTAACTGCCCTATCTGTGAATTTTCTTTCTGACATGCACATGTTTGATCTGGTGCATGATATCACGATTATCCCACAGCGTATACACTGTAGGATGACCAATCTATATTTCTTCCGTTCAGGGTCCCAGCTGGGAGTGAGCCAAAGTGCCATTTCAGGATGTATCCCAGTGTTGCTGTGGGCAAACTGGGCACTCTGGCTGGTGCTGCTAAGAGCTGGGTGATGGATGGCACCTGGCTGGGGGTATTTTCCTTTGATGCAACCATCATGTGTTGCTGAGCCAAAGGAAGTGATAGAGAGTTTGTCTTGAAGGGTCTGGATTTCAGGCTTTTGTCAGCTGCACACCATGGATGGTTTATGTAGGAATGAGGAGCCTTTGGAGCAGCCTCAGAAAAAAGCTGAATCAATGGCACAAGGAAGTAAGCTGGAGGTAGAATTGCTCTGTTCTTGTGTAAATGGTGTCATAGTGTTGGCTTGCTAATGGGAGAAGGTCCATGAGAATAGCCAAGGCCTGGAGCAGCACGTGCCACTGAGGTTGGCACGCTGTCGGAACTCATCCTATGTGGGCACAGCTGGCATTTGGGAACAGAGTGTTGTATAAAGGAAGGAAATGAGTGACCACTGAGGAAAAGTGGAGTACCAAAGAAGAGGGTGCTGTAGCTCAATGTCATCCTGCTTGTGTTAGGAGGTGGGAGTGAACTGAGAAGGAGGTCACACAGTGCCCCTGCTACAACCCTGCATGAGCAGTCCCAGAATCTGAAGCTCTGCACCGCAGCGGAGCAGGTGAAAGAAAAGCAAGTAAAAGTTTCTTTCAGGTCCTGAAAACAGTGGAAATGGAAAAGGGAAGAAGTGATAGGGAAGCATACTATTGAGGGATTCCATTTTGATATGTTGCATGTCTTAGTGTTTCACCTGGCAAATTGCAAGGATAATGATCCCTGTACCTTTTAATCTGAGTGCTTGAGTGGCAGGAGATAATTGTTACATTTGGAGAAATACTTAGAAAAAATTTGTGCCTCTGTTCCACTTGCGTGGTGTGTGGGGAAAAGGATTAAATATATTTTTATCAAGTGTTATTGAATGAAAGATTCAAAGTGATAAAGTGCTGGACTATGAAAACATGATTATTTAAAACTGGTGTGACTGGACCTCTTAGCTTAAATGTAGCATGTCATTTCAAAGGCACTAAAGCCAGATGGATAACTTGCCCCAGATGTTTAGATTCAGTGGAGCAATCACACATGGTGTTTTGAACGAAGTTGCCTATACCCTAACAGTGGTATTTTGTGAATAAAACTGTAATTTCAGACACCTTTCTTTGTCTGTATTTTTCACACAAATAAATTGGCACCCATGGCAAGCACTGTGTTTGTCAGACTAGCTTCAAAATCTTAATGTGTTGCTTTCTTGTTACAGTGACTTGAAAGTATTTGCTCTGTTTCTTTAATGAAATTAACAGCTTGTTGAGAGCTAAGGTTGCATGTTGGATTCATAATCAGTTTTGTTTATACAGAATATTTTATTTTCTGCCTTTCTTTCATTTTGAGGAGCATTTATATATTAACAGAGCTTCCATTAACTCCTGCTGTTTATTCTTTACCCTTAAGCTACAGCCCTTTGTTGTAGCATCAGTGTGTTGACCCTGGAACCAATTACTGTGCATAACATCCAGAGGATGATGAGGATTATTCTGCAGCTATTGTTTTCCAGTAGTCTTGGTGTACATAATTCTCATAGTGCAGTAGGATAACTCTGTTTAAGAACTTGGTGACCTACCTGGCCAAAACAAATAGTAAAAGCAATAAAAAATAGGTTCCTTTGCCAATCTCTTGTTTTACAGTCCCAAGAGCACAGCTGGGAAAGCTGCAGCGTTCTTCCTGCATTTGGAGAGTTGGGATGTTCTCCATTAGTTTTGATGTCTGTCGCTTCCCTGGAAGTGAGTGCATGTGTAAATGTGATACAGATGTTGTATGAAAGCTTAATTGTGCCTCTCTTTACTTTAAGCTTTGGCGCTGTTCTGNAAGGGAAACAGTTTTCCCATTCCTCTCTTACTCAAGAGTTAATTGTATTCTGCACTGTGACTACACCTCAGCAAAAGCTGAATGGAAAAACAAGGCTCCTGACAAAAAGGCGGAAGTTTTTAGGTGAGCTTAGATTTTCTGTTCTTTCCTAGGACTTGGAAGTTCTTACTGATTGCAGCCAAAGGAAGAAATTCCACCCTGAGGTTACCTTTCATCCATGTGCTTTGTTTCTGAGAGAACTTAAATCCTCATGTTTGGTTGCAGGTCGTTGACAGCCAACTTGGTTAAGTTGTCACAGGTGCAACTGTAAGCAGCCAGCAGGAACTGAAGAAACACGGGTAATCCCACTTCGGAAATCCCCTCGTAGCTTGGTGCTCCTTTGAAGCAGAACACCAGAAATACAGTTAGTGGCAGTTAGGGGAAAAAAAAAAAGGAAGAAAAATCCTCACTCATGAATCAAAATTAAAGCGATATACACTTATCTAATTTCTGGAGTTACCAGGTTATCACTGCTCTTCTTCCAGTGTTCCTCTCTCTGGACTCCTGAAACCAAAGAAGAAATTGCTTGATCATTGTCTTTAACTAATACTATATTCTGGTTCTGGGATGCCATATATGCAGTCAGACTGGATGAACCCGTTTAATTTTCATTCTGCTGTATTTATTTTTGCTGTAGTTATTTCTGTGTCTGCCTTTGTGCCCGCTGAGTTTTCATGCTTTCACAATCACCAGTGTAATCTCTTCCTTCTTTATTTGCAGCGTCCCAATACAACAAAATGAAACAAGCCATTTTTTCAAGATGTCTGAGACCCAACTTATATTTTCAGATAAGCAATAATAAGAATAGTCTCATAATGCTGGTGAATACCTGTAGCATTGATTATTTTTTTTTTTAGTTACCTGAGTCACGAGGTAATGAGATAGTTTATAACCATATTTTAACAAACCTGGCTTGTAACCCATGTTTGTGAAAGAAAATTAATTGAGCAGATCTGAGACAATTTTGATGTTTCTTGTTTTTAGGGTTTTTTTTCCCAGAAGAGGAGCTTCCAGCCTCTTCTAGAAAAATGGTCAGCTGTTCTAGGGAGGAAGAAGTATGTGAAATGCATTATTTTATATGTCATATTAAAAAAAGAAAAAAAAAGCAACCTCATCTTGTCCATCGACTTCTGTTGTTTAAAATACTTTTTTTTTTTCATTTTTCTTTGTATCTTTTAAGGGCATAGATTCCATTTCCACAGAATTATATATATGATTTTTTTCTATTAGAAAGAGGCAGAGTCACAATGTCACAGAATCATTTTCAAGTGGAAAGCTTGACAAAGTCCCCAAGGGAAAAGTAAAAGAAAACTTTTAAACAGGGATCAAAACAGGGAATTAAGGAGTAGATAATGGTATATCTCAGAACTGTGGAAGTGTTAATGACCAAAATCTTCCAGAAGGATTTCCCACTGCGTGTTAGCATTTTCAAGTGTACAGATGTGTCTAATTACCTAAAACTAATGTACAGGGCAATTAATGTTGCATCTGAAGAGCCAGGTACCAGGGCAGCTGACCACCTACCTATGTGAGCAAATAACCCCAATATCTGTGCAATCTGGGCATACAAATGCATGAGGAACATATTCAGATATTCACAGACTGTTGCACGCCCAGCTTCTGAGCCAATGCCATTCCCTGCCCTCAGACTGGACACAGATGCATGGAAGTCAAGTGAAAAAAGAGCAGAGAGAAAGCCAGTCAGTCAGGACCATAGTGCCTAAAGTTCAGGGAAAACATCTCTAGATTCTGTTTCAAGCCATAAATAAAAATAATCCAGCAAATAGTTACTGCAAAAATAGAAGCAATCTGACTTTTAAAAATTTCTGAACAGCTGATATCATGACCCTGTATTCTTTGTTATTTATGGAAATCTGTTACTTGCCAGACTGTGAAAATGGCTGCCTGCTTGTATATATATTATTTTTGAATTGCTTATAAGCCAGCAGCTACATTTTCACTAAAAGTTTAATAAAAATATGAAGGATGGAAAAGAGAACATCTCTTTATTAATACCTAGATATGAAATTATTTCAATACTTTAAACATTCAAATCATTTGTGTGAGACAAAACGGCTGGAAAAGCTTTCCCAAATAAATGACTGTCATCAAAGCTCCTTTCCATATAAGGCTCATATTTCAGCTCCAGGCCTAGCTAAAAAGAATAGAAATACATGACCATCACATAATTAATAAATTACTCCCTTCTGATGGTGCAGTAATTTTACTAGGCTCTCTTTAAAGTGCAGTTAGTTATTTTCCTACATTATGAAGTTTGTTTGAGCTTAATATCTTGTATTTTGCTCAGCTGTTCTAAGGCAAAGCTAATCTTAATAACTGATATACTGAATGCTGCTGTTTGTATTTTCCTGTCCATGTCAAGTATCATATGGGCGTTTTAGCTAGTTGAGGAATTATGTGGAAGCAACAGAGTTAAGTGAGTGATAAATTACTTGTTTGCTATCAAATCTGCTTCCCTCTGTCTTGTTTTCACCTCACCCTGCCGCCATACCAACCGCTCAGCCAATTCAGCTGTACATTTCTTAGTAGAAACTGTTCCATCTCTTCAACTACCCTGTCTCCAAACCTGTGTTTCAAACCAAATTCCAGACTTGCCTGGAAGTCTGTATTCATAAGCCTTGGGAATGGAATAGCTGAGAGTCTGACCCATCAAAAGCAACCACTGACTCTATGTGTGCAAAGTGTCTACAGCCTGACCAGTCAACACAAGCTGTTGAACAAGAGCTTGGTGTGAGAAAAATATTTTAAAGTGAGGAAGGGAGTGGGATTGGGTTTTGCTTTTTACAGGAAGCAAAGAGAGAGAGGAGGCTCTACTGGTGTGTTCTGGCAGGATGTTAATTAGTTTCTGGTCAAAATGTGACTCCACCGAGTTGGTGGAAAAGATAGGTGACATGCTGTAAAAAGTCAAGTATAAAACCAGTACTACTGATCTTGGAGTCTGCAAGTCCAAGGTATGCAGCCTCCAGAACTCAGTCAAAATTTATATCTGGATAAGAAAAGGTAGAGATTTGCCTTCTTCAGGCTGTTTTTCTTTTAGGAGATTTGCCTCCTTCAGGCTGAGTTGGGGAGAGGATGGCTTTTGGCAAGGAAAGTTTGAGTTTGTCAAAAATACTGTAGCATTTTTTTTGCTTCTGTCAGACAGAAGCCTAAGAACTGTGCTGTCTACAGAACATGTACTACTACTTTGCCAAAGCCCAAACAGGTTTTTTGACAATCCTTATGCTTCCAGTATACCCTGACCTGCCTTAATGCAAAGAGAGTGCCTTAAGGCTGGTGTCTAGACAGAGCCTTGTATTTCAGCAAAGGGAATTAAAAGTAGGCTCTGATATCCCTAAATTTTCAGAGAAGGCTGTATTTTGGCTAACTGCCTCTCATATTTATTGGAAAAAATGTTACATTTTTTGTTGATTCCTGAGATGTGCAAAGATAGGGAAGGCATTTCAGGTGTTGCTTGTCAGGATGTAACTCTATCATGGGTGTTTCAAATGGAACTGCTGTTGTAAAGATTAAAAAGTGGGGCTGCTGTTTGTAGACAATCCTATTCCATGTCTCAGGCGTCATTGTTGTAAAGGATTATTCTGCCATACAAAGGCAGCTCAGTGAGCTTGACCTTAAATCTAAAATGAAATTACGATCTGTTCTGCACCTTGCAGTATGGACTGAGATAGTCAGGATGTTGATTCCTCAGTTCAGTCATGGTGAACTATAAGTAAATGAACAAGCCACTAGTTAGTAGGACTGTTTGTAGTTAGTAGATCCTTATTTGGTGTATTAACCTTGCTCCAAATTTCAAAGGTGTGCTGCCATTTGCTACCATTAGAATTAATATGATCATGGAGTAGTTACTTGGGTAATGTCTGTGCCAGGGTTAATACAGTGTAAGTCATGTTGCAAGTCTTAGTTCCTCAAACACCCAGTGTATTCATAAATATAGCTATTCCTGGTTTATTATTTACTCATTTTAAAAATAACATCAGAACTTCGATCTATCACACAAAGGTTTTTTCTTCTTTGATTTCAGTTCAAAGTCACTTTATCAGGATGAGGCGTAGTAGATGCTCAGTGCAAAATATCTGAGGGAGTGTGAGGCAAATTCACTTCCCAGCCTTCAACTCAAACACTCTTAAAGCTTCTCAAGCTTTTAAGAGATTTAAGACTGAAACCTCAAGTTCAAATTTGCCTTACGGATTTTATTCTTGACAATAAATTGTACAAAATAGGTATACATGAAGTGCTGTTCTGCTGATTCACAAAGAGTAGTGTCTTAGGTCTCAGAAAAATGCAGCTTTTGTTTTCAGATCATCTGCATTCCCTTATAACTGCTTGCGTCATTGAAAATAGTTCCCTCTAAGTGCCCATCTATTCTTCATCTGCAGTGTTCTACTGTTGGTGAACAGCAGGTTTAGAGTTTTGACTAATAGGCTGGGACTCAGATGGATGACCTCTATTAATTATTCATGATAGATCTGAGTAGCCAGTGTATAACACTGACAACATTCATACCTTTCTACTGTAATACGAACTGTAAATGATACAGTGATTGATAGACTACAGATGACCCTTGGTCATTTTTATTAATTCCTGTTGCTGAGTTCTGCAACCTGTTTTTCATTTCTTAAGCTATGGAGCTACTGTGTTTTTAAAAACTCCAGCTGTCCAGAGCTAGGAGAGACTCTGAATTTACTGTTTTTTATCTATTTATGTTCTTCGGACAAGTTCTCTTCCTTTTGAGGTTACTAGTTGTGTCCTTGAGGATTTCAGTCAGGTTACAGCAGGCTTCTTGTACATATTTAGAATAGTATTAGATTAATGAAATAAAACATGGTTGGGGATTCTGTGCTGTGCCTGATGGTGAGTAGAAGTGAGTATAGCTATGGGAAGGGGAGTTCTCAGCAAAAGCAGAGAAAGATGTGTTGCTTGCCCTTTGCTCATGGACTGCTTCTGTTTGACTTGTAGGTTAAATGCAAAAAGAAGGTTGAAATAATACAAGGGTTGAGGTGTTTTGCTTCTTAACTGCTGCACAAGGGAGTTCCATTGTATAATCCTACATTACACATACTGTGCTGTGAAGAGCCTCAGATGCAAATTTAGCGTTAAGAATAAGCTGAAGTTTTAAGAGCATTTAAATCAGTTTACTCAGGGCCTTCCTGAAGAAGTGTTTCTGAAGTCCAGAATGAGAAAAAGCTCTTGAATTTTTAATTTTTTTTTGCTTATGGAGTGTATTGCATATAAGCACAGTAATTTATGTTTTTGCATATTTGTTTGAGAAGAGCTGTAGGTAAAGATCTGTAAAAACTTAGTTCTGCATTTAAACATGCTCCTTACCAGGAGTTCATAGAAGGGGTCTGTTTTGAAGGTAAAAAAACAATTGAGTCAGACCTGGGAGAAATTGGCACTGTGCTGGAACACAGAAGGGCATGGAGGGGAGTCCTAGTTTGTGACAACATCCATAAGTAACCCAGAACTGGAAGATCAGCAAGAAATACCTGTTTCACATGAGGAGACTTAGATGCACTCTGCATTGCAGGTTCTGCCAACAGAGCTGTGTTAGGTGTGTTAGGCTTAGAGCAGCGTTACCCTCTGAGCCCTGTAGGTCTGGTGAAAGGGGACCCCAGGTGTAGATGCAGCAATGCCAGCCATGTGACACTTCCAGCTGGCTTTTGTGTAGAGGAGGGGCTTTAGAGGAAGGGCTGTAACAACACAAACAGCAGCCTTGCCATGGTATCTCCATCCATGCTGACAGTCCTGTGGATGTCTGGTTTTGGCTGCTGGCACAGATGTAACCTTGGCACTCTTGGTGTGAGGATCCATGCATTGACACCCCCTAAGATCTGTGAGCCAGGGCTTCTTAGCGACGGATGACAGGGATGGTGCTGACTTGCTCTATAGTGGCAGCTACACCACAATTCCCTTGCAGGTGAGGGTGCTGTTGTACTTAGGGTTTGAGCAAGCAGGGAACAAGAAGTATTTGGAAACGCTGCCACCTGTGCTCACAAGTTTGTTTCATTCACAGGCATTAAACTGGGAAATCTCTTCAGCTTCATTCCAGGGAAAGAGCAGTGGCAGGCTGTTGCTTTATGCATTGCAGGCATTTGGGAGACTGTGCCTGGTGTGTTAGGTTACCAGGCAGACCTGCTGGCACACCTGAATCCTGATCTGACTGGCCTCCCCCAGCAGCCCTAGAGTGTCAGGAACCTTTCCCCAGGGAACACCAATCCTCTTGCTCTGCTGCCTTGTATTTGCCGTGGGTCTTTAGTGTAGCTGGAAGCAGGGCTGTTCTCCACTCATCAGTCCAGTCCACCTTAACAGAGCATTACTAGCCAACATATTTTGTTGATCAGTGTGATTCCAACTCTGCAGCAATATGTAGACTAACCAGATGGAGGCTTGTACCTCTTGTGATTGTAAAATTAACCAGAATCATTGATAGTTACGAGAGTGATGACGGAGACCCAGGCGCTGTCAGAACAATGTGCTTTGAGGCATGCTTAAATCTGTTAGGACAATATTTCATGTTGCTGCGTGCTCGGTACACAATTCTACAGCACAGCAAGGCACGTACGCCTCACTCAGCTCTGAGGGTGGATAAAGGAATATCCACTACTGAAGATTATTCACTGCTGAATTTGACTCAGCAAAGAAGGTGCAGGTTCCACTCTGTTCAGAGGCAGAGACAAGAAATTTTAGTAAAAGGTCTGTGGGACTGGATTTTTGGATATTGTGTATTTTTTAATAGGCCTAACTAGGATTTTCTGTCTGAATAAAAGAAAGTTTTTTAATTGGAACCCAGTGTGAGAACTTCCAGGGAATCAGTGAGATATTTGTAAGAAACAGCTGGAAATAACAGTGGAGAAAGCAGTGCCATCTCTATTCTCTTCCTGCACACAGCCCACAGGCGTACTGTAGTTCCCTGTTCATTTACATCAGTGACTAAAGGACCTATTTAAATGAATGAAGTTAATGAATTAATAAATGCAGAATGGGAGAGAAACCTGCATTACAAAAGGTACTTTGTTCTTAGATGCTGAGAGTAAGAGTTGGGTTTGATATTTCACAACATAGCTCTGACTGCTGTTTACTGTATTTTCTAATACACCCCTGGTAACATGAGATCGCACCACAGATCCCTCCTGTTAAATGGTTATTCAGATGTGCTGCGCTACTGGCAGCTTTTTGCTTGCATATGAATTATTAGGTGTTTGAATTAGCAAAATGTGGATTAGCAGAGTTTTTGCTTCGCTAGTGGTACAGCAGACACTTTAGCCATTTGGTTGTCAGATACAGTCGTTCTGTGTTTGAGCTTCTCAAAATAATGCCTGCTAGTGCCTCTGTAATTAAACATCTGTCAGGGTTTTAGAAATGCCCTGTGGGTTTTCTTTTTGGGGGGGAGGGGGAGACAAACTCCTGCTTTTAGGGGGAAGAATGCTGTGTGTAACAGCAAAATACATTTTGTTTTAGCACGAGGGCAAACTTAGGAGATCAGCAGCTTTCTTCTCCATTTTGGCTGATGTAAATAAGCAGTGAATTTATTGAGACATCCGGCACAAAACTGGTGTGAGAACAGAACTTTGGGCCTCATGTGGCAGCTTGAGCAGATGGGTGCTTCTTACTATTTCTTAAAAACTGAAATGACAGGGAGATTAGGGTTTAAAAATCACAGCTTCTGTCGCATGCATTAATTAAAGGGTTTTAGTATAATAATTCTATCTTATTGTTCTAGAGCATACGCTCAACTACTTTCAATTTTTAAAAGTACTCGGCCTTTCTCTGGGAGCCACGGCTGTTTGTTCTGTTAAATTCTTTCTGATTAAAGCTCCCTGAATAGTCATTGCCTTCATATACCAAGACCAGCCCTGTTTTCTCTATGCTACGCTGATAATGGGGTCACTGGGAGATTTCTGAATTACAAGTTCTAACTGAAGTTACAGCGCTCCAGGGATGCTTCACTGCTCAGTCTGCAGTCTGATGCGCCTCAGAGTGCTGTTGGAGCACTTGGGGCACTGGCTCATACATTTATATTCCTGACTTGTTTGGTTCACAGGGGAAGCACTGAAGAAATTTTGGTAATTTCCTATCAGGTCCAAAACATCATCATACTTTTTAATATGGAAAGAAGGTGGAACCCGATGACTGCAATGATCCAACAGTGTTAGCATTTTTCCTTTTTTTCTTAGATATGCCTGCAGTAGCCTCTCCTTTGCTTCTTCTTCCCTGCGAAATACAAACCTGCAGATTTTTCAAATCTGAAAGTGGCATGTATCAAGAGTACCCATGGATAAAGTGATATAGGTGGTTCTCGTCTGGAATCCCAAACTGATGAGTTGTGACAAGGTTGCTTAAAGAAAAAAGCCCTTAAAGTAACTGCCATGCAAGTTCTATTTTAAAATGTCAGTCCTATGAATCGTATGGATGTGTTACTGGTTTTGCTTCTTCCAGCAAAGCTTGACATTCCCTGGAAGAGCAGATGTTCGTGGAATGAACTCCTTCTGGGGAATTAACTAACTAATTAAGAAGGTCGAGCTTCTGTGTTCTTCCAAACCGTGTATCCCGAGGCTGCAGTGTAGTGTCAGGGCTCTTTCTTGGCAGTGCTTGATAGAATACGTAGGTTGAGAATGGGTGAAGACCTGTAACTGTCTGCCAGGCTGCTAAGCTGGTGTTGGAGTTTAGCAAGGGAAAGGGAAAGAGCTGCCAGTCCAACAGCTTTCCTGTTTTCCCTTTAAACTGATCATCAAATGTAGTGGAGGTGGCATCCATTTCCAGCAGTTTGCTGGGGAGCCTGTCTTGATACCAGTTCAGTGAGTGAGTAGGCAAACTTCATTTATGCTATCTCTGGCCAGCATCACCTGACAGACCCAGGCTTTGCATCTGGGATGTGCAGATATTGTCATCAGCTCTGAGATGAATTTTGTGATGAGTAGTAAAATGATGATTTTTCTCTTACTCTCTTTCTGTCTGGGTTTTTTTTTGTTCTTTTTTTTTTTTTTTTTTTTTTTTTTTTTTTTTTTTTTTTTTTTTTTTTTTTTTTTTTTGTTTTTTTTTTTTTGTTTTTTTTTTTGTTTTTTTTTTAATTTTTTTTTCTCCCTTTTTTTGTTGTTGCATAGTCTTAAATTGTTTGGCCAAGTTGGCAAATGCCGCTCCCAGCAATTGGGAGCAGAACCTCGAAGGAGCAGAGTTGTTGTTCTTTGCCTCATTAAGTGCTACAGCTGCCTGTAACGAGCTATTAAGCTGTTAGAGCAAGCTGATCTATCTTTAGACTGTACTGACCCATTATCACCCTGAGTCTTCATGTCTTAGAGGACAGGCTACATCAAGTGAGGGATTTCTTAGATCCTCTTAGATGCCGGAAGGAGCTTGGTTAGAAGAGGTAGGATTGCACCCACCTGCAACAAGAATGGTAAAAAAGGGGCTGTTCTTCACCTGTTGCCAGCTTTGGGGGAATGGAAAACCTTCTCAGGGGGAGTTTCGAAGAAAAGGTGAGACTTGTTCAGTGGTGGCTCTCCATTTTGAGGCTGCAGCCATCTCTTGCAGAGAGTCTGTAGAACGGAGCAGACTAAATCGGCAAGGATTTGAGTTTGAGAAGACTGGCAGAGGGATAGAGAAGCCCCTCACTACCCCTCCTTGTGCCTTTCAACTTGGATTATAGAACCTGTCAGCCCATAATTTGGAGGCAGCTTTAACTGAGCTCATTTGGATACATTAAATTTCTCATACTTTCTTTTAAAGTGAAGGTTAGAACAATTTCACAAAAACTACTTACAATGAGTCTGAGATGTAAATATGCTTGTTTTGAAAGTATTGTTTGTAGCAGTGTGATACTATAATACTAAAACCACTGCTTTCCACAGAAGATAATTCATTTCTTGTGATTCAGTAATGTTAGACAAAGTATTGCTTTGTTTTCCTGGGGTTTTTTTTTCAGCCTAGTAACAAGATGACTCAGATAGTAACCTGGATAATTATGTTACATAGAAACAATTTCTATTAAAAATACAGGTTTATGTTCTTAACATTACAGCTTAAATTTACTATCAGTAGCAGTAGATCAATTTTGAACCGAAATAGGATATGCATAAAAAATTCAGCTCCATTTTAAAGGCACTTCTCACTGTCAGGTGTATGACACTGCAATAACATTTTTTAGGTAGACCAAATGAAGAGATTTTTAGAAGAGCTGCTGTGGCTCTTACGCTCTTGATTTGTTTGAAAATGAGGATTGTACTTTACTACAGTATTGAAAGTACTCACAGTCTTAAAAGTTTTATGTTTTGTCTGTTGAGAGGATTTCCAGGGTAAAACTGTACTTCACATTGAAGTCCAACACTAAGCAGCAAGAAAACATTTAGCACAGTGCAAGTGCCAGTAATACTCAGCTGTATGAAATTCACAGTAGTTTAAGTCTGAATTTTATGTTTGGGTTAAGGGAGCATGAATTTCTTGGGCAAGTGTTTCTGCCTAAAGGAAGTTTTATGACTTTGCTTGAGTGCGAATGCAGTGCACTGAAAGTATAAAGAAAACTGAGAAGAACTAAAGAGTGGCGTTCAGAGATGTTGGGACAAAGAAAAGGGTAATGAGAATGTAGAAGGCTGTTTGTTTATTTTAAATTTACTTTTTTTTCATAGTGACTGGGACTTTTCTTGCCTTAGCTTCACTGCAACTAGAGTCAAAAGAAGGAATAACCAAAAGAAGGAGTAAGAGTTTACAAACTCCAATGTAAATGCTCAGTTGTTGTAAATGATGAGGACTAGATGTGATGAGGAGTTATGATCAGCAAGGCTGTTTTCAGTGTGTTACATCTTCAGAAGTGGAAGTATACAAGCTTATTAAGTTCTCTGTCCTGACCAGGGCAGGTGATAAAGGAACCACAGCTGAAGTTAACACAGAGACTTCTGTGTGCAGAGCTGAATTGAGTAGAGGACAAATCTCAGTTAGTTGGAGTTAAGAGACACTCTCACTTCTGAGCAACAAAGCTCCTCCTCCAGAGGATAGAGGACTTTAATCTCAGAGGGATTGAACAACTTTCTCATGGTTGTTTATGGGACTAAAGTATTTAGTAAACCCAAAAACTGTAGCTTGGAATGTCTTTCCTTGTCTTTAACTACAAAACCATCTGAGATAAGTTTTTTTTTCTTGTGAAGCAGAGAATGGAGCAAAACTAAAGGAGGGAGAAAGAATACTAATGACTAGCAAGAAATTGTATTCAGAAGATACTGGAAGGGTGTGGGGGAAAGAGGTCCAGAAGATATCTTTAGAGTTGTGATACAGGGTAAAAGACATTACACCTAAGTAATGAGCTTTTCCAGAGGCTAAAAAATACAGAAAGACAGCCATGAAGATTCAGATGGGAAGGGCAAAGGAGAAAACTCTTGCGGTAAAGTCCTTTAGTGGAGGAGGTTGAAAGGATGACTCTCTTTCACAGTTGGCAGAGAGTCCTTGCTGCTGAACTCTGCACGCTGCTAGAGAGGGTGGCTTTCACACCTGTGACCCTAAATACAGACCTGGTTTATCTAGAAACCATGCAAAGGATTCCCTTCTCATGGGAAGCCTTCATGTACAGCCCAAGAAAGATGAAAGGAGGTACCTCATAGTGCAGAATTTCTTAATTATAGACGAAAGAAAATTTCAAAAGCTCATTAAGAAGGAGGAATTGTCAGCAGTGAGCTTGGGAAAACCAGTATGATCAACAAGTACACAAAATTATGACAGAGCCTTGGAAAGTCCCTGGTAAACTCAGTGCTCATTTATGTTCTTATATTTTTCAGGGAACTTTCATTCTGAAATAATGAAGGAATTATGTGAATTAATCCTAAAGCTTTAAACCAAGACAATTTTTTTGAGAATTTACTTTGGAAGTGCGGCTTTTTATAAAACTTCGCTTAAACATCCTTAAACTGCATGTTCTGACTCGGCTACTGTTGCTTTCCATTCCCAGATAGTAAAATAGAAAAGTGAGGCATCAGGGAAGAGTCAGTGACTTGCTCTAATTTCTTCATCAGCTAGAAGTGAAAACAAATGCCAGAGAACCAAGTGTACTTGGGTGCCCAGTGGCAGAGTTTCCACATGCTGCAGAACATGATGAAATGTGCTTGTCTTTTGGAAGCTATGCCTTGTGAATGAAAGCATGTGAAGTAAATTTTAATTCCATAGAATAGGAGCACCCCAAAATCTTTCATTGCTTCAGAAAAACCTAGGCCTTCATTTCAGGACTCCTTCCTCTAAAGAATTGATTTTCTTTTTCCTGAGAATAGAGTTGGCTCCATTTATCCTTCTCCTGGTCTTTGTCTAAGTTGAATTCAGAACACAATGTTGTGGTTTTTTTACTTCCTTGCTACATTTGGCAAAATCAGAAGTTTTTATTCACGTGCACGCTCCAAACATTTTGAATTTAATAATGCGTTGTTGCAACATCCTGATACGCTCTCCTGTAACCACAAACCAGCAGTCTGGAGTAGTTTAACATTGACCTGATTGCAAATGTCGTCTACCATCTCCACAGATACCTGTTTTCTTGTGCAAGTTACTGCTTACTAGTTTACTTTCCTGTTAGCTCTAAGTGAAGCTTCTCCACTAGCAGAGCACTTTTTTAATTGGCAAGAATGTTCTCTCAATTAGCACTTGGCAGGCAGAGGTTTTTACATTTGTGAGGTCTTTGTATTCCCTTCTCCCGTGTTTCTGTTTTCCCCAGTGGCTGCACTAGGAAAGTTCAAGCCATCCTTTCCTGTGGAGAGGAACATGTGGGCTAAGTGATTACCATGCATCAAGAAGGACACTCTGTAAAGAAAGATAGAGGTTGGCATTACCTCATCCTGCTGCTGACCACCCAAACTTTGGCCTGTTTTGACAGGGGTTTTTTCTACATAGTAGGGGCAGTGAACAGAAGTCACAACGTCTCTGCTAGAGGTTTTGTGTCCCTTAAAATGGATGCCTTTCCACCATCTGCAAGCATTGTGCTTCCTTGTAATAAAGTAATCTGTATTAACCTGTTAGGAACTATTTAAATAAAGAGAATTTTGGTTAAAAATTAAAAAAGAAAAAAAAAAGAAAAAAATAATTATATAATACAGTTCATTACGTAGAAAACCTTTGGTCTTTCTGTAACCACACCCCAAGTTGCTGGACTCAACACAGCTGTATTTTCTTGATGGAGACAAGCACTTTGACCTAGGGTGAGTTGGGTGTCATCATCAACCACATCAGCACACCTCAGTCCTGCAGGGAGCGTTTGCGACTTGATGGAGCCTCTCTGACAGGAGCCCTGCACTTGTCCACCAAAGAAAGGACTTGTGTCCGCAGTACACAAAGGTGGAATGGCATGCATGAATTTGGTTATGGATGGCAGGGGGAATTTTGGTGGGGGATTTCGTTTTTTTGTTGGTTTTTTTTTTTCCCCTCTCCCTTTTCCCTGTTCTTGTTTGTTTTTGTTTTCTGTGTGTGGGCGTTGTTGGGCCGTGGGTAGTGTTTGGAGCAGGAGGCTCGGGCGGCATCTCCCGATGGAGACAGCGAGGAAGCGGCTCCGCCATCATCCGCTGGGCGGCGGCGCCACCTGGCGGCCACGGCCGGCGCCGCACCTCCCTTTCTCCCTCCTCCACCTCCTCCTGCTCCTCTTCCCCCCCTTCTTGCCCGGCCTGCTGTCCTGCTCAGCACCCCACACCTGCCCGGTGCCTGCTTGCTGCCGAGTCGGGGGCTGACATCGGCATGCAGGAAAAACGACTGCGCCTTTAGTGACAGTGAACATACCAGAGCTATCTTTGCTATCGATGCAAATCGATGTCCCTGGGCTCTTTGGGGAGCTGCGGAGGGGTGTTGGTGGCAGGAGGAACCTGAGTGTGCTGCCCATGGCATTAAGGGCCTGGCTTGGGATTCCAGCTGAGCGCGGTACCTGTGCTCAGGTGAAGGTGCTGGAGTGAGCTCAGTAGTGCCGAGAGCGCACGGCTGAACCCCGGGCATGGGTAGCTCAGTTTGCAATGGAACCTCCCTCACGATGCCCCAAAGTCCCTTCGGAGGCTGTGTGTTTGTTCTGGGTAAGGAACTGAAGCTGAACTTGGCTCAGTGTGGTCGGTAGCTGTACGTAAGGACCAGTTATCGCCTGGATCTTGTGTGCAGTCAGGTGGGCGGCTGGATTAAGTTGCGGATTAAATGCCTCTCAGTGAATAGACTTAAAATGACTTTGAGAGTTTAAAAAATAGTTTTATTTTTGTGATGTTGGCCTAATCTGTATCTTTGCCAGAGCAGTTGTGGTACTAAGTACTTCTTTACGAGGTGGTACTGGGGAGACACACACACCCCCTTAGTAAATATCTAGGCAAACATCTGTTTTTCTGTATAATTTTCTCTTATTTGAGAATCTGAATTAACCAGATTATTTTCTTAAGACCATTCTTCCATAGACAAGTTTTTTTCTGTCTGGAAGCAGTCTTAAGGGGCCAGCTGCTGTTGGGGTGGGTGGTGTCCTGCCATTTGTAACAGAAGGGTGTGGATAAATGAAAGGAAGTGATGTCCGAGGTCTGAGGAGCTCTATTAGTAACTTAATCTTTCTTTTTTAATGTTTTTTCTCCTGTGGGGTGTTACGTACATAAAAACAGACCCTGCAATTAATACATGTCTTGGGGCAGTGGGGTGAGGGTGGTTTGGTTACCTTAGTTCCCCTCATCCCTCCCAGTGCATCCACTTCCCAGCAGAGTTGTTCTCACCTATTGTGTGCTGCTGGGAAAGCAGATGGCCTTCCTGAGCTTCCAAAAAATCAGGTCTCTGTAAGTCCTTAACACCGGGGAATAATTAACACTTATGAGGAGAGGTGTTAGTACGGCTTCCTACAAAAGTACACCAAGCCACAGCCCTTGCCCAAGAGGTGATGTAGCTTGTTCCTTGTTCACAGTGAGATGCTCTTCCATCCTGCCAGGTCTGCATGTGTGAGCAGACAAGCTTTGCACTGAAACGTCAGGCATCTCTTCTGTTTAAGGACACCTCATAAATAACTGATCATCGACATTTAAAGTTCTTCCTCTGTTAATCCCATGGCAGGTCCAGGGATCTTTCATGGGGCTTGCTCTCAATATGGAGGTGAGAGATGCCAGCAAGGTTAACAGAGCTTCTCACCCAGAGTGGTGTTGGCAAAATGCTGCAGGTACATGTGAAGTTCTTTTCTACCAAACCAAGTTTTTAAGTTGCCCTTGAATACACTTACCTGCTCACTTGTAAGGAATGCAATAAAATGAGTGCTGGGGGAAGGAAATAAATCTGAAGTACTTTCCTGCGCTTCTGGAAGTGTGTATTTGGTTGTTTGGTTTTCTGTTTTTAATCCATTTGAAAAGGAGAAATTCCAAATTAAGCCAGCCTGTGGCAGTGTTTTTCAGCATTTCTTTTGCTTCTGCTCCTTTTAACACTTAAGCCTTGGTGCTAATTTGAAAGTGGAGAAGCTCCCTATGTGCTACATGCAGTAGTTAGTTTCAGATTTAATAATGTTTTAGGATTTTCACACAGCTGTTATTAAAACAAGGTGGTGATATAAATAATCATGGCTCACAGGTGCAGAATTACTGTTTCATTGTCTCTGAAGCTCATTTTAAGTGATGTGTTTCTATTGCCATTTTTCAAATGGATTTGATTTATCTTCCCCGTCCTCCTTTAACGTAACAAAGTTTCTATTATTTGAAAGATTCATTAAAACAAGTTTTCAGCTGGTTCTTCTTTTTTTCAAGACATCTTTGCGACCCTTGTCTTCTGACCTTTCTGAGTTACATCACGCACCCTGGGATGATTCTCATCTGACTTCTTTCCCAAACAGAGGACTTCCTCTTTCTCTTCCACTAGAGTTTAATAGATGTTGGTATTTATTTATTTTATCTTTTAAACTGCGTCCTAAAAGTTGTTTCTTTCCCTTTATTCATTTTTCAGGATAGTTAAGACTTTAAAAGGAAGAATGTAAGTGAACCCAGAATTCTGGTGTTCTCGTGAGCTCTAAAATTTATGTCTTGGTATGAAAGGAACAGTGTCAGGAAAAATGCTAAAGTTCCAAATCCTTTTTAGAGCACATTTTGCCTGCAGACAGCTACCCTTTCTGCAGCTGTGCTGGTGGTGCTAGGTTCCAGCCTGCATTGTCTATCAGCTCTGCAAGGGGATTATGGAAGTTGCCAGTAAGTGGCTGATGCCTTTAGTGGTCTGCATAAGCCTGCCACAGAGTTGTTTTGAGCCAGGTCTGAAGACCATTTAACTTTCTGGAAGTGCCTTCCATTGTCATTGTTACCACAAGGGAGGGTAGTGGAAGGAAGGGGAAAGGGTAACCCTAACCATATCCTGTGCAGTCAAAAGGGGCAAACACTGCCAGTGCTGAGCTGGAGGCAGCTACAGGGGAGCTGGGTCTGGCACCTCCAGCCTCTTCCCTCGAGGCCTTTGGCTCTAGGCTGCAGGTTGTGTCACATGCACAGTGCCTTCGGTGCAATTCAGCTGCAGTGGGTACTGAGTCAGTGGCTTTGGCTGAGTGGCCAAAGGCTGCCCTTGTACCTACAGTCACATCCTCCTCAGGAGCCCTGGTTCCCTTCGGTCCATCCAGAGCAGAATTTCTCAAATCAACTTTTGATCTTTCAGTAGCATAAGTCTTCCTTCTACCTTGAGAAAACTCTGTAGGGCTTGATCCCTCATCTCTCTTGCCATGTGCTTGCAGCACCACATGATGGTGCTAATTATGATCCAGCAGTGTCGCACCTCATCAAGGGCATCCAGTTTCCAATGGTGGTCAAAGAATCGTAGTTCTGTTCAGCCTGATTTGGGTTTGATAGTGTGTACTTCTTTCACTAGTCCAGCCCTATTTTCTTCCATTCTCTTTTCAGAGTCCTCTTTCCCCTGAAAGCCAGAAAAACAATAAGCCCAAGAAAGCATATTTTCTGTCCAAGTAGTGTATAACTACCAAGTCTTTAAGTCTGTCTAATACTTACAATCTAAGTTCACCTTTCTCTCATGTGCTCCTGTATTTTATGTGATGGACATGCACAGCAGAGATTCTCAACTGCCTTAAGTCTGTTAGCAGAGTCACCAGGTATGGTAGCGTGGCCTTCAGCAGGAGAAACAAAGTAAATTAGGTCAGGAAGAGCTCCTTATTTCTGTGACTGCTGCCTCTGTTACCACACTGGGCTTGCCGGCTGTAGCTGAGGTATTTCTGCAGGATGCTGGCTGACAGCACAGCTGTACCCTCTGTTTTTAGATTGAGTAGCTGTAGTAAAGGGCTTTATGATGTATGGCAGTACGCTACCCATGCTTAACAAATGATGGGAGAAATGAAATATTGCATGAGGAATGTTAAGCTGTATGGGACGGCTGCCAGTCCACAGTCCTGGCCTGGAAAGCCTTCCTCCTTAATGCACTTGAAGGAAGATGAACAGGTGGTGGTCAAGAAGATGCTGTGGAGCAGACATTGTGGCAAATCTGACTGTTGGAATGAAAGAGAAAATCTCCAGGAAGATTTACAACTGTTTGGATCTGTGTGTGGAGGGATTGTACAGGCAAGCTGCCACTTGCTTAAAAATATCTGAGTCATAATTTTCCATCTCCTCTGCAAGTATTTTTGATGCATCAAAGGCAATTGTGCTTCTCTTCCTGTGCCTTAAGCTAAAAGAAAAGAACCAATACCACAGCGGCCCTTGCCCAAATCCAGCCCTCTCAAATTTAATTATGTATCCTGCTGTGTTAATGATCTTAGACCCTTTCTTTCTCCCCCATTTACCTGCACCAAACTTCACAGGCAGGGCCACACACAGAGAAATGTGCAGCAGCTACAGAGCATACTGGAGGCATTCTGCCTAGGTTTTGGACCAGTTTTACTATATTGCTGTTAATTCTGAAATTACAACAAAGCTGTGTTAAGAGTCAAGTTTGTATCATCTGGCCTAATCACTTCCTAATTCTGCAGAGCATTCCAGGGGTTTTATATCCCATCATTTTCTTTAAGTATATTATGAGCAGCAACGTTTAAGGCAATACCAAATTGTACAGTTTCATTTTGGCAAGCAGCCCCTTCAGCCCCTCTTTGTGTTAGTTTTGTATATGTATTCCTCTGGCCCATTATTTTACCCACAATTTTTAGGTAAGTAGTTACCATTTCTCCACCTTCTTCCAGGATCCAGACTGTATCTAGAACAGCTCTCTGTGAGATAGGAAGACATCAGGATGCTCTTGAAGCTCAGAGGGCAAAGAGGGGTTGTGGGCCATGATCAGGAAGTCCAGTCCCAAGTCCCAGAAGGGGCTGTGCTGGGGATGTGAGCAGGATATGGCATCAGGATGGGGATCAGATGCATTAGTTGCAGCCTTGCTTTGTAGTACTGGTCAGACCAGTGTCACCTGCCCTCAGCTCTAGATAAAAGACAGACTTTATTCTCAAATAGCGAAAGCCCCAGTGAAGTCTTCACTATCCTTGGGTTGATATAATATGGATGAAGGGTGAAAAAGGCACTTTGGCTGTGATGACAGGAGCTACAGCTTCACCTGCAGATAAGTACACATTGTTTTGTGGGGCTTTTTGACTGCTTCTAGGCAGAGAATACACTCGCAGACCTCTGTGAGAAATACACAGGTGAAAGGACTGGTAAGTCATGACTAGCTCTGCCACTGCCCAGAATTCCTGTGTACCATGCGTAGAATGACTTACCAAAAAATGCCATTGAGGAGGTACAGAGAAATGTGATGAACACTGAAAATGTTGTGTCTGTGGCACACTGCCAGCAGCAGCCATTTTACCCACATTTGCACTTTCACTTCATTATCTCTGCTGTGGATACTTTCCTTCCAGAAGCCCCATGGCTGTGTTGCCTCTGGAAGGGCTGATACTTGGGAGACAGATCCCAAAGCATCTGCCCTAGAAGAGGGACTGTGTTTGGGGTTCACTGCAATGCTTTTTGTACCTGATGTGCACTGGTACAAAGCTGAGAGTGATGAAAAGATACTGTGCAAGAGGATATTGGAGTGATTTGCACATGGAGCTGCTGTTTTAACCAGTGGACTTCTGGGAGGCTTGTAGTATCAGTACCCCAGATAACAACAAAGCCAAATATTCTTAAAGAAAACATTGTAGGTACGTAGTTGGAGAGAAAAAGTTCTCTGTGAACTTTCAGGCTTGTTTTTCTAGTACCTAACAATGTGCACTTCACTCTGAGAGATTTTGGACCTGATACCCTTTACAGCCTAATTTCTTGGGTACTTTGTTGGTGCTTATTCTCTTGATTATGAAATTCCAAGAACCTTGCTGGCATTTGCATCTGTAGCTGTGCTGGGATGGTTTCAGACCTCCCTTTTCTATTGGGAAAAAAAGTGATCTTGAAGCGTGACATAACTCTAAAGCATTTCTGCTGTGCAGATAAATTTGTAATTTTACTGAGCTAGGGAATACTTTGTAGAGAGGGGTCTTTTGTGTGCTGTACTGTTACTGTTCTCAGACTCAGATTTCACTAATCTTAAAAGGTTTAGTTTCAAATGTAATCAACTAAAATAGTTGTACTTTTTTCCGTTCACTTTGGTGACATTCCAGATTCTTTCTGAAATGCAGAACGAATGCAGTATCTCTGATGATAACACTAATAATCTAAAATAATTCATAAATCTCAACATGTGTAGTCCAGAACAGAACAAGCTTTATTAAGTCTGATGGTCACCTATTCATGTTTTTTGCTGTCTGGATTGTAAGAGCTCTGTGGGTTTTGTTTTCATAAACAGCGGGTGTCCTACTGGACACTGCTGGAGAGATCAGTCAAATGGAGACTGGGAAGCGTTGGAAGTGTTGGTCTTGGCTGTCCTGTCCCGTTTTTGTCTCCTGCAGTGTCCCCCAATTCTGCAGGGGAAAGGAGATGAGCAATGCAATGGGGCCCTTCAGCTGTTTGCACTCTCTAGGCTTGGAAGGGTGATGCATTTGACAGCAAGGGTAAAAAGTAACTTGCAGGTAAAATGAGAAATTGTGGAGGGTAAAGTTAATGAAATGAAAGAAATGGGACTTTGAAATAAAGGTAAGCCAAAAAAAAAAAAAAAAGAGTCAAAAAAAATTGAATTAAAGACACCAACCTTCAGTCATTTAATCATTGTGGCAACAGCAGTAGTACTGCTTGGGAAGTAAATGGTGTAAAAGATGTTAAATTTTGTTACTCTAGGAATATTATTCTCCAGTTTGGAACTCTGACTAACATCATGCTGGCTGCTGGTCACTTCCTCCTCCCCTTCCTATGGGAAGCACAAAAAGTAAAAATCACAGATTGAGATGAGCAATTTACTGGAAACGGAAATTAGATTTAAAAAAAAACCAAACAACAACAATATTAATAATAAGAGGTATAAGAAAAAAAACTATTTGCACTCAAAAAAAAAAAAAAAAAAAAAACCCCATCAAAATAAAAAACAGGCACAAACAAATACAGCACTTGTCTGGTCTCCAGGTTTCTCTCTTTTCCTAAGCAGTGAGAAAGTGTCCCTTTCCCCTCCACCCAGCAATGACCTAAGGTGGTATTGAATAAGTTAGGGTCCTGGCCATGCTCCCTCCTAGATTTTGCAAAAAATTAACCCTGTCCTGGCCAAAACCAGGACAGCGCCTAAAAATAGTTAAATTTTTTTCATCAGGTAATTGTTTTCCCACTCTGGGCCCACTCCCCCTCTTCTCCCCGCCAAGAAAACCAGAACAAAGCAGCAGTTCTTATCTCTCTACTTGTGAGATGGTGGGTTTCATAGTCATCATCCTTCCCCAATAAATACTTGGTAGAAAGTAAAGAGTTCCCATCAGGATGCTTTGCTTGAAATTACTGGCTCTGAGTTTAAAAAGTCAGTGGGAAATCATTTTAGGAACTACTAAAATTTAGATGTAGAAAAGGAGAATGGGGAGACAATGAATGCAAACTGCACCACCAAAGGGCTGCTACTTCTGGTTGATAAACCCATGGCCTGGGTTTATTTGCTAAGGATGTATAGGGTTGCTAGAAATGTATAGCTGATTGTGTGGAAGTGTAAAACTAACTCCCCAGCAACTAGCCACAGCAAAAATAAGAGAAAAAGTACTCAAAAGTAAGAAGAAAGAAGCAGTGTAATACAAACCAGAAGAATCTTGCTCATGACCAGATGAAGGCAGGACATCTCAGAGCACCTGGGACTTGCTTTCCATGTGCTCCTGGGTTGTGGTGTGGGACAGCATTGCTCTCCTTTCCCCTTGTGTAGCTGAAGGGAAACCTCTGTGGGACAGGGTGTGCTGTCTGACTGACAAACCATCTGTGTCAGCCAGCATCAAGAGCTGTGGTGGGTTTCTGCTCTGTTAAAAACCTCAAACCTCAGCCAAAACTGCTCACCGCCAATTCTAAAATTAGTTGGAGAGAAAGCAGGGGTATTTGTTGATTGCGTGCTTTCTGCCCTCAGTATCACCTTTTTAGCTGCTAACCTACCCCATCCTGTGGTGCTGAGTGAGTGCTCCAGTCTAGTCCTTGATCTTCTTTTTCTCTGTATTATTTGGGAGCTCCTGTAGGAGCGCCTCAAAACATCTAACAATGTGTAAAGCAAGAGGAGCTTTGCAGATGAGAAGCTGTATCATCTGTCAAAACAGCATAACGTTTTCTTCCCAGTATCTTGTGGCATGTGGCCTTGTGCTCTAAGAAAACCTAAGAGGGTTTGTAGAAGTTGTCTCTCACCTCATGCCCACGTTGCCACCACGTGGGATCCTCTGAGTGACAAAACTGGATCAGAAAGCAAGGGAAGTGATGGACAGCATGTGGAGTATAAAAACTTGACTCATAGGCAGCTAGAACAGGGGGCATGGCTCGGCTAAGACAAATCCTCCTCTGAAAAACAGATACCAGGTCTCCTTGAACAGCCTGAGCTATGCTCAGAGGATAAACCTGGTGCTAAGAAATGTCATGGGCTCACTGTTGAATGCTCCAAGAGTCCTTTTTTAAGCTAAGTGTGTCTGGAATTAATATGAAGGGAAGGATAGCTTTTTTGGCATATGTCTGGGAAGCAGTTAGAGTGTGTGGATATTGGGCTAATTTGGGTTTTTGCTTTGCTGTGCTGATAGAGCAAAGGGGAGGAGTAACTCATGCTTTCTGCCTTCTCATGAAAAAGATGAATTTTTATGTGTTGATAGTCAGTGTTTTTGTCCATACAGGTTTTACAGTCCAAGTGGTGTTTTGCCTCTTCCCTTGACATTTATTCCTCAAGCTGCAAATACGTATTATCTTTTTTTTCCTTTCTGTTAATCATGAGTTTTTCTGCATGCAAGTGTATCTGATTGTTCTTGATAGACTCCAGTGCTTAGGATGACATAATTCTTCTGGAGCTTGAACTCCTGGGGAGGCTGCAGACTTTGGCCTGTCACTCTTCTGTCTTCCCTCAGCCATGTGGGGAAACTCTTTATTTTCTGGTGGGTTACCTTCCTGTGCAGTTCTCTGAACTCCTTCTGACTTACATGTATTTAGAGATCTGCACAGGTATTCTGGGGGCATGGGCTGTTTTTGTTGAACCTTCCTTTCACAGAATAAAAGACCTGCTTTTCTGCTGCAAAACTGCTTTTTGCCTTTTTTCCCCTGCTGAGTCCCATTGTATTATGCTTACTGTGGGCTTTTGCGTGGCGCCTATTATTATGTTGTGTGTATATTTATATTGATATATTTTTGATATATTTTTTATATATTTTGTATATTCAAAACCCAGTGTGACCAGCATGGCCATTGTATCTTCTTCAGAGGGGTAGTTTTATTTTTGGTTTTATAATGTGTTCTTGTATTTCTGAAAGCTAAGCTGAAGAACTTCATCTAGTACACTCACATTTAACTTGCCGCTATTGTAACATCAGTTATTTTCAACATTGCTTCTTCCCAGATTTTGCCTTCCCACTGCATGGATTTGTTTGGATCATTTCCCTTCACTTGTCTTAGCCTCCTTTTCTTCCCCAGAGTGAATCTCATTTGATTATTTTCAGACTGCATTTCTATTCTCTTTGAGTCCCTGTGCATTATTTCCTTGTCCCCATTATTTTTGCAGCTCCTCCAAATGTGATATTTCCTGGAGATTTAAGTTAGCATGCTGTCTAGAATCTCTTCTGGAACATTAAAGAAAATACTGAATGAAATAGGACCTAATACAGGTCTTTGCAATATTGCACCTTCTTCCCTTGTTATCCTTTGCTTTTATCATGATTTATTTGCAGTTGGTTTTCAAATCAAGCCACAGTATTCATCTCAAAGTGCAAATCACTATCAAATGTTTACTGAAAATCAAACACACCACATCTGCTCCTTTTCCTTAGACTCCTAGTGCTGTAACACTAGCCAGAAAAGGGGCCAATTTCTAGCCAGTTCTCCTCTTCTGAATAGAAATCACGATTTCATTGTCCTCAGCCTTGTAGCCTGGTTTACTTTATAGGAAGCCTCATGAATCAAAACAGCTGTGCAGCCCATGCTGAAATTCGATTTTGTGGAGAAACAGTGCTGGGTGCTGGGAAGAAAACAAGTGGAGTTTATGCATGTGAGGGGGAGAAAGAGAGAAGAGGGAGAAGGGGAGTTGCTTTTATCTGTGTGTGTGAGTAACTGAGTGATGGCATTAGTTGTATTTCTGAGGAACTGCTCAAATCCCTGAATATTCTTGTGTTTCTAGACCATGGTTTTCATATAGTTGTTTTGCACTCTCCTGCTTTGCTTTTCCTGTGGCCTGTGATGCTGTTGATACTTGAAGCTGGCAGCCAAACTGAAGTCCTGAGATGGCATCAGCAGCCATCTCCTAGCTAGGCACCTTGGAACGTTCCTCTGCTTTAGCTGTTTCCCAGGTATCTGTGATACAGAAAATCTGTAACACTTTTCCTTTAGTAAAAGGAGCTTTCTCACTCTAAAACACAACAAATAAAAAACAGCTGTTTGTGGTGAGAAACAAAGGAATTGAGACAAAATACAAGGAGATGATGGAGACTGTAGGATAAAAGCAAGAGCATGCTTAGCCAAGAACTCTTTCAATGGGGAGTATGAGTTATAGTCCCTGGAGAGCAAGCAGAAAGGCAGAAAGCATCTCATTCATGGCTTTTTGCTTTGACCTGGCCATAATAAAATTTCAAAAGTTTCTGGTGGCAGTAATGTCTGCACTGGGCTGGTTAGTACAATGTTTTATACCAGTGATTTAAAAGGATTATTAGTACCCCTTTTCAGCTGGGGCAAGTAGCTGGGAGCAGGCAGAGATAAATTCAATCTATTTTTCTAAAAAGATTTAGAAATATATTTACCTATATATTTGAGTATGCTTACCATCTTCTCGTGCTCTTGCCTGCATCCCCTCTTCTACCGGGCTTTTGTTACCTGCTCACTGCCCAGCCTGCACCACCTGCCATGATAGGAAGGATGGCATGAGGCAGTCTGGGTGTTGAGATTTGTAGTTTTGGATCCCTACAGAGGGTAGGATGGGACTAGGGAAGAGCATGGGCTCTGCTTTGTACTAATAAAGAAGTCTCAGTTGGCCTGCAGGTGAAAATTTTCTCTGAATCTTGGGAAGTAGGAGTAGGGATTTGGGGTTTTTTTATTTGCTTGGATTTTTGTTTGTTTGTTCATTTGTTGTTGTTTTGTTTGTCTTTTTAAGTACAGCTTGAGCAATTAGCATAAATACTGCTATTGAGCCTCCTGATCTAAGCTTTAAAATTATTCCTGGTATGTTCATTACTGTTCTTGTGAGGCATCAGAGGAATTGAAGAGGTGTTAGAAGCGTATCGTTGTGTTTGTAATAGTCTTACAAATTTTCACCTAGTGCACTGGCGGCATTGGGGCAGCTGCAGGCCTATAACCTCAGAAATGCCTTCATCATTTTTCTGCTCTGTGTTACATTTTCCACCTGAAAAAATCCCTTTTTCATAGGTGGATGCACTAGGAAATAGGGCAAAAAGGACTGCAGCCACCTCAGAATTTGCAGTCCTAGGCTTTATGGGGGCACATGGGACTGTGGGCTATCTCTCTGCTTTCTCCTCCTCCTCCCCTCCCAAGTACAGACCTAAACTGAATAGGCCAGACCTGAAGACCAAGCCCAGATGAGATGTGTGCCACCTCTCACAGTCTGACCTTGTCCTTCTTGCTGGAACTGCTTGGTACATAGATTTTGATCAAGCAGGAAAGTATGCAGGAATGTCTGTGGTACACAGAGCAACCTGGGAGTTGCAGGTTTCTGCTGATGCCCCTCTTCATCACAGCTGCACAGGTGGACCAGTAGCCTCCCAGCTCTATAGTCCCTGGAATGGGGATGGCAGTGAGCTCCCACCTCCCTCCTCTGCCCAGTCCAGCCAGCAGGTCGGTTCTCTCTCCCCCGAGTACTGCTGCAACCAAAAGATTTGGTTTTGCTTTGCTTTATTATTTACTACAATGATCAAAGCAACCACTCCTTGTGATCATAAAGAGAAGCCTTAAAATCTTACTTAAGAATGCAAGTATTTTGGGCTTTGACAGATATGCTTTGAAAACAACACAGATGTGTGCAGTGTCAGATTTCACTGCTGCATGCAGTGTCTTTGTTTCAAACTGTAAATTTGGCTAGTAGTGCTGGGCATGTGCTTTCCCAGAACCTAGTCGCCTGAAACACGGGAAAAACAAGTTTCTGGGTTGTGAGGATTTTTTCCCCCTGGAATATATACCCCCTTGGAGAGTTTGGAAGGAAAATGATCTTAGCAGAGTGAGCATTCAGCCCTTTGAGGCTGCAAACGTATGGGTTATTTTTAACCTAATTACCTCGAATTAAACAAAAGCTTCAGAATGTTTTTGCTTGAATTGAAGGTGAGGCTAAGTAGACTTTATGTGCAGAGCAGCTCCAGCCAACAGTGTGGTTCTTCCATTGCGCTGTGCAGAAAAATGCCCGTGGCACTGCCCTGCGCTAACGAGCGGCGCTTGATTTTCTGAAGGGCTGGCTTTTCTGAGCTGATGTGAGAGGATATGCAGCTCTAGAGCAGTTCACTCCTTTCCCCTTCTCACCCCTCCTCTGGATGCGGTGATCACTTTGGTGACGTTTTAGATGGAGCACGGTCTCCTTACACTTGCCTGGCAGTGGCTCATTAACTGCGTGTTAATTGAAACTGAAAGTTTGTCAGATGATTCAATTCAGTTACATGCTAAATGGATTCAGTGCAGTAAGCATTACTGCTGTGATGAAAATCTCTGTGGAATTGATCTGTGAACTGATTTAAAGGGATTCATTGGCTTCATCAGTGGCTCTCAGAGGTCAGCATCGGGAGAGCAGGCAGATGTAGCCACACTCCCAGCAAAACAAATACTCCTCTTCTCTTTCACCCTAAACAGTTTTAATTACTGGCCAGTATATTCCCTTTCCAGGACATATGTTAGGTAGATAAATTTGCTCTGGAGAGCTGAGAACTGAAAAAGAAAATGAGGAAAATTAAAAGTGTGTTTTGAGTTCTGTAATCTAAATGGCTGAAATGTTGAATTCTTATCTTCCTATGGATTGAGCAGTCACAAAATTTTCCTAAAGTTTGACTTAAGCATATATTACAAAGAAAACACATTTAAAGAAACCAAAGGAAAAATACCTGCTTTAAACTAAAGGACAGAAAATTCAAAATTTACACCCTCCATAACTCATCTTTTATACTTTGCCACTGCAAAAGTCCCCCTTAAGTGGGCAATTTATTCTATATGCTATACCTGCTTATATGGTTGGTTTCCGTGTGAAGCCAATTTTTATTGCTGAGTTGTAAACCCTTTGAAAATAGGGGCTTGTAATGGAAGCGCTGACAGACCTTTAACTAGGTCAGTTTTATCTGGCTCCATTATCTTTGCTTTTGTTAAAGCATTAAATGGTTGCAGATTTGTTTTATTTTTCTCGCAGTCCCAGAATTTTAACACGGGTATGTTATTGTTTTTCCTTCAAAATGTCATGAACATGCAGTATTAGAGAGTTTATCCAGACTCCGCAGTCACCTTTAAAAGTAAATTGAACTGTTGTGTCTTATTTCAAGATTTTCTTGCCCATACAGTACATTTGTAGCACATCATTACCATAGTAATACCAAAGTTACCTTTTTCTCCTGATATCCTATTCTAATACTGAATTCTACTTTGTCGTTTGGGCTCCTTTCTGTGTAAAATGACAAGGATGTTTTTTTGTTTGTCCCATTCAGATGGAAAGCCATACCACTGCAACTTCCCTGAAGAGGAAACCCCAATGATAACATCTCAGTTGGATGAGCTTGCAAAGCTGGGAGGCTGCAACGCCAGAGAAAATGAGGCGAGGGAATCTAAACCAGAGATTCCTGCTCTGGTGTCAGCGCTGGAGAGTGTCATCAAGGAACCCTTCTCGAAATACCAAGGCTCTGCAGACATAAAGATGCCAGTATTTCATCACAGCCAAGGGCTTCCTTGCTCCAGTCATATTGCTAGCTTTGCTTCGAGTATAGGCCAGACATCTTCAGACATGGTCATGGACTTGAAAACATCACTTGAAGTGCAGGCTAGTCGTGCTAGAGAAAATTTGCTAGACTTGCACAGGGAGCATCCTCTGATAGAAAAAGGTGCTGAAACTCTAGAGGTAGCTCCACTCGATTTGAGTGAAAAATCAACAAGGGATACTTCATGCAATAAATATCTGAATACATCCTTGCAGGCTGCTTTAATTGTCTACCCGTGTCCTTTCTGCAGTCACAAGACCTACTACCCTGAAGTCCTGTGGATGCACAAAAGAATTTTGCACAAAATCAGCTGTAACTCGATGGTACCCCCATGGGTTCAACAGAATGGATTCAAGAGTATTAAAAACAACCTGGTCTTTCTGGCAAGGAGTGGGCGCACTGGCCCCCCTCCTGTTCTCGGTGGTAAGGAATGCCAGCCTTTGCCCATTGCCAGATTTACACGTACTCAAGTGCCAAGTGCATTGCCAGGTTCCAAACCCAGCTCTCTTTCTGTCGGGATGGCCGCAAAGTGCGGGAGTACGCATCCCTCAAAGGATGCGCTCGGCAACTGTGGTTCACGCGTGTCAGGTCTGGATGGGTACCGACAGCCCAAGTTAAACCATTCCCAGGAGCAGTACAGCATGGCAGCACAACAAAAAAGCAAATATGAAGTAAATTCCAAACTTATGCAAATGGGAACCTATGGCAGAAGCGTAACACCTACTCAGACAGTCATATCCAGACCTAGCATGCAGCCCACCAACAGTAAGCAAGTGGAAAAGTATGTGGTTCCCCAAGGGAGTACTGGTTTTACCTCTCCAGGTAAGCACTGTGCATCTGACTCCATGAAGGCCAAATACAACCCCCCGCTGCAGTACCATCCTCTGTGTAAAAGCGAGCAGTACCCTAAGCTCGAAGAGCCAGTGGTGCCTCCGAGGGAGCCTCACGTGAAGGCTGGGAATGAGATGAGGACATTGGCAAACTGCACAGCAGTAGCACGAGCCAGTCCAGTGCTGCAGCCTCAGCCTGGCGCCATGGGAGTTCCTCCGGCTTTACACTCTAGCAAACAGGATCTGGGATCAGATGGGCATGAGAAACATTTGGACATTTTAAATATCTTTAAAACATACATTCCAAAGGACCTTGCTTCACTGTACCAAACCTGTGGTGCCAACAGCCCTGTCCTAGATCACACAGGTAAGATTTTTCACAAGCCCTTCCATAGCTGAGGATGTAGCTTATTTGTTCCGTCTTTGTTCAGAGCCATGACATGCTGTTTCCCAGTTTTTTCCTTCTCTATCTTTAACAGTTAGGATTACAAGTTCACTGTTTCTATCATTGCTGGATAGGCTTGAATAGGTTTGTTTACTTCTTTCTTAACATTGCAGCATCCCCCCTTGTGCACTGTGTGACATTTCTGTTGCAGGTTAAATGTATCTGGTTCCACCTGGAGTACTGCTGTTCCTTTGTCCTCTTGCTTCTAGCAGGCTAGAGTTACACAGATGTGCTGTCACAGGAAGATCCCCCCTGATATGTTGGTGCTGGCATACATCATCATCTTTTTGCTTCAGGCAAAATAAACATCCTCCGGGGCTTATCTGTGATGTTATTTTGGAGGTTTTGTTCAATTTTGTCTGCAAACAAGTCTTCCAACAACATAGTGGGATAATCGCTTGTCAGTCTCCTTTGTCTTTCTTGACGAAAGTCTTAAGATCTTCCTTGTCCGTATCAAAGACTACTGGGTATTTTTCAAATGAGTCTTTTGATCTGTTTGTATGCTTATAATTAAAAAGAAGTAGAGTTGAACGTGTGCCTGCTAATTCACATAAGGAGAAAAATCAGTTGTGCAAGTAGCCAGTTTAAAAGTTTGTCGACTAAAAGGTTCAACAGCCATATAAATAAACATACACCTATGTATTTGCATTTGAAACTGTACTCTTCTGATGATCTGCCAGAATTAGTTTGTCTCAGTGGAAATTGAAAATCACACTGATTGATTACACATGAGATGTGTGTGTGTCTGTAGGGGAGGAGAATTGTAGCCATAGTCTCACCTCTCACCACTTGTAGACCGTGCTAGTTTTTATACCCTTCTTCTCTTTGTAGAAGTCGTGCAAATCAACTCCACATGAAAAGAGCACGTTCAAGGCCGGTGTTCCAGTGTCCTCACTTGACATAATACGCTCTGTTTTGTCAAAAGCATGTGTGAAATGGAGCTTTTGCAGGTGGTACAAAATCCAGGATGCTTGGAAGCTGGTAGTCTTAAGGACAGCTGTGGTCTAGTGCAAGTGGAGGCAAGGAAGGAGCCCAGAGTGTTAGGTCAGGTCTTGGAAGGGCCTTTTGGAGGAGACAGGAGGGCAGAATCTGCCTGACACAGTCCATGAGTGAGTTGTACCTTTCAGCCACCTCATTGTCAGTTCTGCTCAGTGACTTAGAAGGTGGTGCTGTGTAGGGGCTTGTTATTTATGGAGCAGATCATTTTGCAGGAGCTTAGGGCCTGCGTGATGATTGCAGCCAACATGGTTTTGTTAAGGAAGCAGAGGAAGACATGCTTAGCTTCTAAAACTACAGTTTCAGTGTTCCTTAGGGTTTTTTTTGTCCAGCCAGCTTTGCTTTCGCCATCCCAGTGGATTGTTGTCTAAAGTTTCTCCCTGCCCACTTCCTGCTCTAAGTACCAGTTAATTGTCCTACCCTCAACTTGGGGTACCTTCATCTGGTTGCCCTCCTTGATGTTATTTAATAGTACATTGTTGTCAGCCTGCTCAGAGAAATCTTACTGATCCAGTGAGCTCCCAGCCATGTTAGGAGGGATAAGAGAAAAACAGTAAAAGCTAGGAAATAGAAAATGACTTAGTGAAGGCAAGGACCAGAAAATTCATGATGACTTTTGGAACAAAGTAAAATAGGGGCAGGGTTTCTAAAGAGGTCTCTATTTACCTGCTTTTTAAAAGAGGGATTTTATTGCCAAAATGTTTTTGCTGGGCAGTCATTTCTAGAGACACTTTAACTGGAAGTTATTAAGTGCCCATCTCTGCTTTGAAACCTCTTCTTTCATTCCAAGTGTTTTACAGCAATCAAGTTTTCAGAATTTGAAACCTCTTTTTTTTTTAATGTTGCTTGTCTTCATTTTATATACAACTTCCAGGTTGCTGATGTTTCTCCAAACCAATTGGCATGATGGCTGTTTTTCATAGCACTCAAATAAAAAGCTGCTTCAGGCAAAAGGAACGAGATCCTACCAACTGCAAACAGAGGAGGGTAATTGAACTTCATCTGAAATAACATATGGCTCTAGATAGGCTGAGTCCTCTGAGTCAGTATGCATCATCCCATTTAGCCTTAATGCTGTAATGTGAATATGGCAATCATGACATAAAGGACATCCAAAAATCCTCCTTCGGTATACTATTTGTCATGTTTTTTTCCCTCAGATGAATATTCCCGGTAGACTTTCCTTGGGGTTTTTTGGCATATGGTGTCATCTTGGATCACACTAGATTATTTTAGTGTGTGGTAGTACAGTGTTTGACTTCCGTTCGAGTGGCTGCATTTGTTTTTGGGATCCTTTCTTTGACGTTTGTATTTGTTCCAGTGTGTCCTTGGAAGAGAGTTGTTGTGTGTACTGTTGTGATACAGCTGCAAACATGAAGCTTGCTATGCTTAGGCTAGGTTTGTTTCACACTGCCCAGTCTTCCCAAATGCCTGTAGAAAGAATTGTACGGTTTAATATTTAATAGAGCTTACTTATTTTATTCATGCCATTTATATATAAAGAGGAAAGGGTGGGTTATGGCAGCAGATGCACTCTTTCTTGGGGGTTCCTTTGAGACCGGCTTTGAGCATGGATTTCCCAGGAACTCCTGTTCACACAGTGTTGTTAATTTACCTTAATTTGTGAACACCTGTAGTCATCCACCCCCTTTTGTTCATCTAGAGGATAAAACCTGAGTGATGACTCACGGAGGTATTGCCTTGTGGCAGCCACAGCTCAAAGCTCTGAAAGCCTTATGGTGCTACCTGGGAAATGCAACAATGGCAAATACACCTGGAAGCATTTTTTCCACTTGCTTTTTGAATAACTGCCATAAAGTGAGTGCTAGGGGGGGGGTTAGGTGGAAGTCTTAAGCCACTCACCCTTGGTGTTTATACATCGGTTTACAAACAGCATCCTCAACCTTCCCTCATGGGTGGGAGCAACTGCTTCCATGAAGGCTGTTGGATTGGGTTGGCAATGGCTGCTGAAATAAGTGTATTCCCCTTCAACAGAAGGAAATGTGGGTTATAGAGGGATTAAATTTCGTTCCAGAGGTGTCAGAATGTGACCTGAGGAACCCAGCTCTCCTGGGCCTCACAAAGCTGCTCTGCCAGTCCCTTCCTGTCCAGCAGTCAGCATGGCACTCCTGCAAAGGCCACACACTTCCCTCAGCTTTGCTTTCCAGCTTGCAGCTACAGTTCTGGGCAGCGAGGGGTAAATACTCGTAACAGCTCAAAAATCCTGCTTTAATCTTGACTGCCTTACAAGGCAAGCCCATCCCGTTACAGTGCAGTAAGGTTCTCATTGATATTTAGAACACATATGTGATTTTTAATTTTTTTTTCTTGGGGCTTTTTATTTGTTTGTGTTTTGGTTTTTTTTTTTTTTTTTTTTTTTTTTTTTTTTTTTTTTTTTTTTTTTTTTTTTTTTTTTTTTTTTTTTTTTTTTTTTTTTTTTTTTTGTGTTTTTGTGTGTGTTTTTTTTTTTTTTTTTTTTTTTTTTTTTTTTTTTTTTTTTTTTTTTTTTTTTTTTTTTTTTTTTTTGTTTTTGTTTTTGTTTTTTTTTTGTTTTGTGTGTGTGTGTGTGTGTGTGTCTATATATATTTGATCTGGATTTTTCCCCAAATCATGATCTTGTATTTGACTGTCAGAAACTTAATTTTTTGAGTGAGTGTTCAGGTGCATTATGCAGACTGTGCTGCCATCTGCAGGAGGTGCTATTATAAAAAGAGAAAGTAATCTGTGAGTGGGGCGTTTGTTGGAGTTTTTTTTGCAGCAAGACATTTCTTTGCAGTATATGGTCTGGTGAAAACCATCCCAGAATGCTTGGTGTCATACAAGCAGAGTAGATGGTAGCTGTCTTCTTCTCCATTCATTTTCAGATACAGCATCCATATTTTGGGTGAATCTTGTGGCATCCTGCAGTTGATTTTTCAGTTGTGTGGAGGTTTTTGAGGTTTTTTGTTGCCACTTTTTTTGGTCACAATTTTACTTTTTAAATGCTGTAACTAGAGGGCGGGGGGGGGGATATGAAAGAAAAGCTGAAACTTCACTTATGTTGACATCTCTCTCAGAATTTCTTTAAAAGCCAAAGTATTCCAGTGACAAATGGAAACATCAACTCTTTTCTTCCAAAGAGGGTGTTTTACCAAAATAAAAAAGACGATGTTCAAACATTTTTTTTTTAAATCATAAAAAAGCCCAATAAAAGTCAAATGTGTCTTTTTTGATCAGCAGCAAAAAGACAAAGACCAGCCCTTTAAGTCAGATGCTGTAAACTGACCTTTGGAGAAAAAGGAGAGGTTTGAGCGGTTTTCCACAAATGCTAATGGCCTAGAAAACATGTTTACCCAGGGCTGGGGGAAGGCTGCTGTGCTGCTACCAGCTCAAAATGTCCGGAATGACACTTTCATTCACAGATGTCTTTCGTCTGTGCCTCAGAGGTCCGGGGTCAAAGCAGCACCGGCAGGCAGGTAGGCAGGGGCGAAAGGTTTGATCAGTCTGCGATGGCTCCGCTCGCTCTGCATTTGTCTCTGAGGTATTGCTGCCTGGGGGGGACAGTCGGGCTCTGGTCCTACTCACTTCCTATTATCCATGTGACTTGTCTCCGCCACGCTGGAGTCACTTTGATTTGCCTGATGTACTGCTTGACAAAGCTGGGTGATGGCTGAGAAGTGGATCCAGCTGCTCTGAAAAGCGCACACCTGACATGCCAGTCCTGGTGCGGGCACATCATGGGGAGCATTTTTTAATTCAATGTAATTTATGCATTCTTGCAGTCCTGTGTGTGCCTGGCCTGTCAGCCAGTGCCTAGATGAAGGCTGACAGTTGTCATCCAGGGCCTGAAGGTAGCCTCACATAATGACACATTAGACATACTAATGATGTTTTCTTCTGGCATAATGTTTTCTTCTCAACTTTCCTCTCTCTTCTCCCCCCCCACCCCCCCTCCCTCCTCCCTCTCTCTCTACTGACTACAGGGATGCTCAGGACACAAACGCGCCAAGGAGACTGTGTCTGCAGAGAATGTGGAAAATGCTTTACCCAACCCAGCCACCTCAGGACTCATCAGAGGTCCCACACAGGTATCTTTTCACACTTGCTCTTGCTTTCTCCCTTTCCTGCTTGCCTGCTTTCAGATTCAGCTAACAAAATGCCAAGAATTGCATTTCACATAACGTGTTAAGCTAAGTAATTCCGGTACCTAAATCTAATAGACAGGTTTTTTATTTTTATGACTATTGCTCTTGTTCTCCAAATATTGCTTACCTGATCCCTGCCCAAACTCCATAAAATTGCAATGCATTTAAGATAAGTCTGTTTGCAAATGTTTTATTTTAATTAGAGAGTAGGGTACTCAGAAATGAATATGCTAATGAATTCTGTTGCCACCAGCACAAATTGAAATCAAAGTACCCCTTTCAGCACAACATAAGGCTTTGTCTTGCCTCATCGTTGCTGTTGACAGGAACATTTTTGTGGGAAACGAGATTTTTCCTCAGACTGGTCAGCCCTAAAATGGAAAATCCCTACCAGCCTTTTTTAACCTGACATGGTCTGTGGTTGAGGCTAGAGGAGGCTGAAGCCACCAGTGTCATGAGCCCTCCTGAGCATTGCATGAGACAGTGAGAGTAGCAGGTTCCTCCTCAAAAGTGTGAATGATGCATACATAAGCCAGTCTGATGCAAAACGACAGAAGCCAAATGGTAAGTAATGCAAGAAGAGGGTCCCTTTACACATACACTGATAATTAATGTTGTCAGTGATTGCTTTCTTCAGCGCTGAAGTCTGAATTAAAAAGGGCAGTGGCCCTAGGCTGCCATTAGCACACTCTCTTACAGTAAGTGTTACGGTAAATTGGTATTTTCCAGCCACAGGCTAGGAGCTGGTGTCTTTTTTTGAACGTGGTTAATCTGTAATGGTCTCAAATAATGTACACACACTAACGAAGCTTGAATGTTCATCTGTTAACAAGCCCCCTTGTTCCCACAGTGGTATTTGAGTCTAATGGACTCCGAGGTACTGAAGTTCACACCACCTCCGCAGATGCCCCAAAACAAGTATGTTTTACAATTAATCGGGTGTTTGGTTTTTAATGTGGTAGCTGGGAAGAAATTGCAGAGTGATGCTCATCACTAAAGCACTGACTGTTTTATAACATGTATGAATAATAATGGTATTGCTTAATTTTTAGCTCTTAAATTTTTTAAGCATTTTATCAGAATCTGTTATATAGAGAGTCAGTTAATTGTAAAGCAGGTAGTTAGTGTTTAAATAAACATGTTACTGGCTTACTGGGGGCTGGTAGGATAGGTAACTCTGTAATGTGCACTGACGTGTAGTAGTGAGATAGTACATACAGAATTCCTGGAAATTTGCTTTTACAATTAACACGTTTTCTGCTGCAACAAGACAACTAACATTTAATCTGTATTTTTCTGAAGAGTATTTGTACTCTGATATCCAGTATCTGGCCTTTGAAAAGCTCTCATCCACCAGTTTCCATGGACTCTGTTAGTGTGCTTTCCTGTTTCTAGTTTACAGTTTCCTGTCTTAACAAACACTCCTCAGAGCTCTGAATTATACATGACAAAGATGTTGCAGAGAAAATCTTTAAACTGAATTTGTTTTCCGTATCTTAATGTTGTTGGAGAATGGTGTCGTAGCCTGGGCCTTCCCATTCCATTTGCAGCTTGGCAGGTTTGTTTCAGAGCACACCTTCTCATGGGCACTTCTCTTCCATTGTGGAACTGCCTCCAGCATCTCTCACTTTTCCTTTCATCCTCATTTTTAGTTTAATTTTCACTACAGCAGCCCCTGTCCTCCTGTGTCTTTCCAAACTATTGCAGATGTTTTCAGTCATGTTTAAAGAATGCATTTCCAAGCTACTCCCAACATTATGAAGTTTAGGAATTGGTTCCTACTTGCTGAGTAAACATTCTCACTGGGCACCACTACACTTCCTAGTTCATATGCCTTCATGAAGATTCTTGGTACTTTCTCTGTGCTCTTCCATCTTTCTAGCCTAAAGGCTGCATGGAGAGCCCAGCCTGTGTCACTGCAGTGTCTGAATTAACATCAAGCCGTAGGTGTGGCCAACAATTCTCATAAAGTTTCCAAGATGGCATAGCACTTCAGTTGTTGTGGGCAATGTTTGCTTTGATTTTGTGGGACAGTAGCTACAAAGTTATGCTGTAGTGTCCCCCCTGATGCTTATCTGATAAAATTGTGCAAGGACTCATCTCTGAATTAACAGGGACACAGACACAGTCATTGTGACAGAGTGAAATACTGCAGCTCTGCCAACTCGCTCAGCTAGTCTTTGGTTCTGCTCAGTTTAGTAACATAGATGTAGTAAACCTAAGCATCTTCTAAAACACTCTTTAATTTTTTCATGCTCATAATTTTCTCTCATTTGTAATTGAGATCACACTCAGAAGGCATCTGGGCTTTTTTCTAGAAAGCAATATAAGATCAAAGTTGGAAATACATTTCCAAAAAATTCTGGAATGTCCAAAAGGAAATGTGGCAGCTCAGACCACATCTGGACTCTTTTTGTAATTTGGGTTATATGACTGCATAATAAATGGACTCATAATCTTGTTTTTGTAAACTGTTGTCATGCCAGAATTTATTGACTAACTTCTTCCATGGTGAAGGTAGTTTGCACTCTCGATCTGCCAGTCTGCCTTCGAAGCAGCATCTCTCAGCACAGAAGAACGCTGAGTAGGGGCTAGCTTCTTGAATGGCTGCATCTCATGCCAGTCAGTATTTCTTCCACAGAAGATGCAGAAGATCACTTCTGCAGGAGATCATTCCCTCTCTTTTGTCTTGTTTGCTCCTCAGTACCAGCCTTTGTCTCAATTTGTCAGCGTCTGTGTCGGGTGGGATTATTCAGTTGTCTGCTGTTTTGCCAGCGCTTGTCGCAGGCAGGCAGGCACTGTACTGCCCCAGAAGGCTCCACCTGCACAGTCCCTGGGCATTACAGAGGTGTGCTGTGTGCTCTCATCTCCACAGGCAGCTGTAGGGCCTTCAGAAGAACAGAAATGAGCTCTCGGTGAGAACGGTGCCTGCAGCATTCCGTTAACATTACCATTTCCCACTTTAAACGTTGTCACTGCATGTCTTCATTTCATTTCTTAATTGGGGACAGATCTGTTCATGAGAGTTTATGGTGTAAAGTCAGTTCAAGTTACAGAAGTGCCATGCACATGCTCCGAGCAAGAAACAATGGTTACTTATCTATATGGTAGTTTGAGGAGGAAAGAAGGGGTTTTTTTGATGTCAAGTGGAAATGATTCACTTTACATAATGTTTCCACCTCACAGGTAAAATATCTTCCCCTGAGTAGTCTGCTAAAGAGTAAAAATATTAACATTAGTATTTCACGGTTCCCCCATTTCCTTCTCTAGTCAGCCAGAAGATCATCTCTAAAGGTTTCCTTTAGGAAACAAGGTTAGGTAGGGCATTTAAAATCCCGCGGCACGGTAGCTTACAACAGTGCTACATTGAATAGCAGTTTTATCACAGAATAATTCTAATTCTGCATGTTAAAAATAGGCTCTACAACCAGGCTATTTTAGAAACAAACCAGCTAAATCTATATTTAGATGTCTAAGTAAGAGCCCTATTTTAGGGTAGTGAACCACCAAAAGGAGGTGCAGGTGTTCAGCATCCCTGAAAAGGAGGTCACCTATAGGAGCATGTAAAAAGATCAAACACACAGAGTTTTGCTGCTGTTAGCACTGGGCTATGTTTCACACTTTGTTATCAGTGCCAATTAAATATAAATAAAATGTGGGAAATAGGATTTTTCATTCATAACATTGTTTACTGTGGTTTCTTATTTCTACCTGAATGCTTTAAAAAAACCCCAACAAAACGACATTTTTACATAAAATTAATTTCCCATGAACTTAGGAATATTTCCTGCTCTTTATCTAAAGGACAGAAAATGCTCATTACAGACTCCAAGTCAATACAATCTGTGCTAAGTCATGTAGATTCTCTTGAAAAGCTGCCATATTAAACATATTGAATATTCTGAATATTTTTATAAATGCTAAATATCCCAGTATATACATAATTAAACTTGCTTATCCACAATGAATATGTATCTTAATTTGGAATACTCTTAAGCAACATCCAGAGACACGATTTAGCAGCCATGAATTTGGGGAGCACACTCCAATTGCTTATACATGGCAAGACAAAAGCTGGCTCCGCTTCAGAAGGGGCCCTGCAAGCACGTGTGTCTCAAAGCAAGGCTCTCCTGAAGAGTGGGGTCATTTCAGAGGCACTGCCTGATGCTGCAGCCAGAAGCCCAATTCCCAGTGGTACAGGAGTCAGTCTGGAGCCTGCTTTTTCACAGTGGTGACAGCAGTGGTAGCAGTTTCTAACGTGCACACTGTGTGTTTCACTTCTCCTTCTGCATTTCTAAAGCCGTATAAAAACTTGTCCCACTTTAGGAATATTGTTTATGGTCTACCAGTGTCAATCAATATGCTCTAAAGATTTTAAGGGACAAGAAATTGGGTGTTCAAAAAGCATGATTTCCTGGTTAGCAGTGAGGGAGAACTCGCTCTAAACCGTATTTGCAGCACTGGAGCCAGAGAAACCAAGTTCTCCATTTTCTATGTAAGTGAAACAAGGTAAATACCCAAAACTCTAACCTTTGTCATCTCCAGAAAAACAGCCTTTTATTTACAGAAAATCAATTAGAAGCTGCAGCCCAGGGAAAAACCCAAACTGTTGGTATCCTGAATTCTCTGGCTGAAGCTTTCCCCGTGCCGGAAGGCAGTGATGGGCCTTTTTTGTGAAACAGCTCTGGACGCCACAGTTTTTGGGCCTCATTCACTGAAAAGTCAGGTGTGCAGTAGATCATGTACCCTACTGTGACAAGGGTACTGTGTGACCCTTCATTAAGGGGTCCATAAACCTTTATTTTCTCCACTGCAGTCCTTTAAAATATTTATTGCAATATTCAATACTTGAAATAGCATAAATGTGAACAGCCCGAACTTGGGGGATAGCAAGTTTGGAAAGAACCATCAAGGAAAGACTATATACATGTCTCTATGTGTGTGTTGTAAAGGAGCTTGGGGGAAAAGCTGGGGACATCTGTTACCTGTAATGTTTTTATAGTCCAGCAACACTATAGCTCTGCTTGTCCTAAAGCAACTTTACAGAGAAGGGGAGGAGGCAAAAAAACATAATGCAGATTAAAAAGTCATTTAAACTATTGGTTTCTGAGTTTGGCTGGTTTGGGTTTTCTTGCACTCAAAATTCTAGTACTGTCAGTTAGAAGTCCTGTTTATGACATTTGTTCATATGAAATGTCTTGCCCCTGTTCCTTGCAGAGTTTCTTCAAAGATCATGATTAATAGTTCAGTCCTCATTATTGCAAATGTTATTTTTAAATAGTTATTCTGAGAACAAGAATTCCATTAATCAAAATAATAGATAATGAACAAATAAATGGCAACCTAATTTGTCTCGTTCATACATATGGAGATTATAATGCAAACAATCAAGGAACCATGGAGGCTGCTGTACTGGCATCTGAGTAATATGCATGTACTGTGTGTCTGTTACTTTATGAGCATTAGAGACAGGAGTAGGAGCTGTAGTTCTTGTCCCAACACTTGTCCCTTGCTAGTAAACTGCAGTGGTATCTATGCTCCTTGCAATTTACTTCAATGTCATGCAATGATCTTTCTCCAGCATATTAACATGCACACAAACTGGGTTTTTCCTGTTAACTGGGGAAAAGCCCTGGAAGTTGCTATGAGAGCAGCTTTTGGCATGGAAGCTCTAGGTTTCACATAAGGATCTGCTTTTCACTGAAAGTGAAGAAAGCCTACTTTTTACAAGGGAAAACATTTTTATTTCAGGAAGAATTCAATCCAGCTCTGTATCAGCTGGTTCAAAATCCGACCATAGCTTGGGACAGTGTACAGGGGGGGTGAGCCCCTGGGTGGATTTTGGCACACATGAAGCTCAGGTCCTGTTTGCCAGTGAAACTGGGAGCACAGCTGTGCCTGAAAGGGGCCCAGCCACCCACCACCTCCAGCCCTGCTGCACTGTCCTTGCAGGTGTGGGGAGGATGGATTGTCCTTTCCCTGGGTCCCTTGTGCTGTGTGGTCCATGACATGCAGGGCACGCCTTCACCACTTTGCAGGCCATCCATCCCAAAAGAGCGCCCCTAATTACACCCCCTTTTTCAGTTTCCCACCAGGGAAAGTGGAGCACGGTGCCTGCCCTCTCCTCTCCTCCCCTCCTCCCCTTCCCTCCCTCCCTCCCTCCCTCCTTCCCAGCCCCGTGAAGCTGTGCCGCGCTCCCCCGTGTACGTGGAGCCGGTTCGATACGAGGCGTTCCAGTGATGAATGCCTCCTCCTGGAATTGTGGCTGTGTCTCTCAGGCATGATGCAGCCGCGCAAAAATGTAAAGCATCTTTCTTAGTTTACTGCGGGAAATTCAGCATCCAACTAAGGAAGTTTTATCACATCTCTCATTCAGTTACTGTTTCCTACATTTCAAATATACTGCAGTCTGTACAGCAGCTTTTTTTTTCTTTAATTTTGTTGCAAATCTTTCCGACTTAAAACCAAACTTTGACTGGTAAATGTCATGAATCTTGGGCCAGGTTTAATTAGGAATTTTCTAAATCTATTAACAAAAGGGATGCACTTAATACATTATGTCAACCAGAGCTGGGCTTTCTTTAGCTATTTCGAGGCCTGCCATAGGCACAGCTTGAAACTTGCTTGAATTTTACATGGGTGCCGTATTTTATGTTGCATTAATTTAAAATGGTCTGTTTCACTTCATCAAGACTTTAGCTTAAGGATAATGCATTTATGTAAGATTAATCTTGCCATGTTGTTTTAGGATCAGGATTGTAAACTGCATTGTTCCAACAGTGATGTTCTAAATGTCATTTTAAAGCTTTTCTTGGGAGCTGCAGGCTCCCACTTATTCATGATGTTATCTTTAATTTCACTTGATTTTAGAATATCCCTGCTTTTTTATTTTTTTTTTCAATGTGGTAATTACTCATGAAAATTGTCTAAGAAAATAAAAGGAAGATGACAAGGGGGGAAAAAAGCCGCCTTAGCATTTGACAGACCTGCACAAGAATTCAGTTTTTCTTCATTTAGCTGCTTCTGTGACCTCAAACTTCAGCATTTTTAAAGAACTGATCTAGTTGTGAATCCCTTTTGGCTAGCACATAATTTCCACTTTTTGGAGGCCTCTTCTTTCCCTCCTTGTTCTCAGCCTTCTCTGAGCTGCTCCGCCAGATCCTGTTACTTCTTTTTCTAGTCCATCAGGGACTTTATATGGGCCTGACACGCTTTGCTCTTGGTGGAGATGCTTAAAAAAAAACCCAAACCCCAAAGTGTTCTCATGTGGCGGGTCCAGATGAATGTACATGATGCTAATAAAGGGTAACGAATGCCGGCAGAACTCGCTGGAGGGTCGTGCCTGGGAGCAGGGGCGAGAATGAGCTTTTCCCCATGTTGTCCTTCTTGCAGGGGAGAGACCACGGCGGCGTGGAGGTCACGGCCCACACGCTGCATCTCCGGAAGGGAACCTAGATCCCGGGCGGAGCAGCCGCGGCAGCCCCCGCGCTCCGGAGCATCCATCCCCCTGCCAGCCATCGCCGCGCCCGGAGCTGCTGCGCACCGGAGGCTGGGAGCAGCGCTCTGCCAGGAGCGGGGTGCCTCCGTGCTGTTAATCATCTTAAAATAAATGAAGATGCTACACAAGATATATATAAATTGACGTACTAATCAGTCCCATGGTTCCTTATTTCCTTTATAATAAACAGTGGAGTTGGCAAGCACTGTGGCGGCACAAGGCATCTATATTAATCAAGAGAAGTTTGAGACACTGGAAAAATTAAACTTTATGTGATTTGGACAGCATGAAGAAGTTAAGCACTGTAACAAAAACCTCCCTGATGCTCACAATGACTATTTGATACATTTGAAAAACAGCAGTGGATTTGAGGGCTGGAGAAGTATTAATTAATGAAACTGCCACTGCCTGTCATGCTGAAAAGCAAATTAAAAAAAAAAAAGCAACAGAGAGAGGAAGAATGAGGGGTGCAGGGAAAAGGTGGAATTCGGTGCTGAGAAAGCAATGCGTGATGAAGGATTAAAGGGACTAAAGAGAAAGACCGTCATTCTGCAATGGTTTGTTTCATTACAGTTTGGGGACCACTTGCATTTCTAGTGCTCTTGCTCTTGACTGTGCACCATTAATAGTATGTGAATATGGAAATTGAAACACTTCCAGAGAAAAGCTTCTATTCTGCTTTGGAAAAGAAAAGCTAGTTGAACACTAAGAAAAAAAAACAGGCTTCTGTGTTTTACTCTCAGGACCTTTTTTTTGTAACAGGGCTACTTTGTTCAACCTGGTCACAAAGGAAGTCTTCACTTAATGAAAAATAAAAACGAAAAAATAAAACATTCAGCTGTCTAACACCGCTGATCTGTCTGTTTGGAAGAGAAAAGGTGTCACTGAAGGGATTCAGGGAGTCCTGGGGTCATAAGGTGCTCTCTACTCCTGCATTTGGTTCAGCAGACCAGCTGCCACTCCTCCTTGGGCCCACTGATGCTCTGGAAAGATGAGGAACTTCTTTTGTGGTGGCAGGTTAATGTTCATATAAATGTGTCATGTCTTGTACTTGGTGATCACTGGTGGTGTTAGAAAAAAAAAAAAAGAAAAAAAAAAGCTTTATATACCTCTTCTACAGTAACTCTTTAACTGCAAGTTTTCAAGGTGGGGTTGTGGCACATAACAGGTTGTTAAACCATGCAGTGTAAGCAATTAAAAATGTATTCCACAGATATAAATATTTTCTTTTCTTATTGCTGTGACACTATGTGTGATGGTAATATTTCTGAAAGTTTCAGATTTTGCACATATAATTTTATGCATTATCAAAAGTTACTGCTGCCTTGAAAGAAAATGTTCTGTGAAAATTTTTGCAAAAGCTTTACTAGTTTTTTTTTTTAATTGTAACATTTTGTAAAGGCAGGAAATGGAGTTAAAAAAACAACTAGCATGCTAAATATATTTTTCAAAAAAGCAATAATTTTACATGTACAGAAATGATGCTAACCTTTAATACAGGTGAGACCACAGTTTACTTAATACAGTAATGGAATAGTGCTGTTTTTGTAGAAATGGGCTTCTGACAAAAAGTTTGTTAAAAAAAAAAAAGGAAAAAAACCTTAAAATGTGATCTTTCTGTTCTAACAGTTCTGTTCTAAGACGTGGGCGGGGGGGGGTTGCTTTTTAAAAAAAATCTAGTCAGTAATTTGGACTGGATACTACTTGTTACTTGTTTTAAATTACTTGACAGGTTTTGTTACTTTGCAACACTTGCAACAATGCAAATTAACTTTCTTACTTTTTTTTTTTTTAACTAGATTTTCCTTATGCTATTACACGAGATGTAAACCAGAGTTCTCTGTAAGTCTCGGTGTAGTTAGGAATGTCTGTGCAAGTACTTAAAAGTGACTGTAATTAACTGTTCTGTGAAGTTATTTTGAGGGAGGTCGCATAGACACATTCCATTGTACACCAAAAAAAAAAAAAAAAAGAAAAGAAAAAAATTAAATGTTTTGCTGTGTTGCTTAATGATTATCATTTTGGGTTTGCACTAGCTTTCTCTTTGTTTTTGATGTTTTTGTTGATTTCTTTTTTATTTTTGTTTTGTTGCTTTTCTTAGTCATATTTTCCATGAGAAAAACTAAGGGTGACAGTTCAGGAATACACAAAAGCTAGTTGCTTAACCTATTTGTTTGTGGTTTAGTTATTAAAAACTCTTCTATACCCAAAATGGCACAAAAGTGTAGTGTACATTTGTAATTTCTCACTTTTTTAAATTGTATTTTTTTGGCAAGCTGAACTAGAAAATCTGAGTTAATATTTAGAGCCAAAACCTTCTTTCTGGAATTTTCTTCCTGAATCCTTGCCAGAGAAGCTAGTGCTGTCACTGCCATTACCAGGGTACTAATCAGCAAAGTTTACAATCATAATTTAGCTTCATGAAGAACAACAGTAGGGGAAATCAGTTTAAATAATTATATGCTGTGTATAGCACAGAAGTGAGATTTTCACTTAATTAAACAAGAAATAAGAGTGGGTGGGGGAAAACCAACCTTTAGGACCATCTGTTTTTGAAAGTGAATCCCACGATTTCTGCTTTTTTTCTTTACCATTGTATTGTATTGATTTGTTATTTTAGTTAGACCATAGTATTTAAAATGAGTTGTGTTCTTATTTATTTAGTCGAATGGGCTTTGATCAGCTCTTTTAAGCAACATGATAAGTTTTTTTGGCATGACACACTCCTGTAAAGCCCTTTTATGACTGTTACAGGGACTTTCTACTACCTCTACCAATCTACTGTTTCTTCTTCTTAACAGGTTTTTATGGTGTTGCAAGTCTAATGTAACTTAGACAATAAAGGGTTTGATTATCTACACTGCAGATTCTCAGTGTATCTGCCATCTCTCTCTCTCTCTCTCTCTCTCTCCCCCCCCCCCCCCCCCCTGTTTTGTGTGTGTTTTNCTGGTTTGTGTGTGGTTTATTTTCGCTAAAGTGTAGGAGATCTCTTTTATTATTACTGAAGTGAAAGACCGGCAGAGTGTTTTTGTATCCTGCATGTTGTACACTGACCAAAAGTCCAACTTGGACAAGCTTTCTCCACAGGGCTGATCAGCTACATTGCCACCATGCTGCATTCTTGAAATTCCTTCTGTCAGAATGCTGTGTATAAATGGGTGCATTCTACAAGAAATTAAGCCAGTTGGAAAGCCAAGACAGTTTTTAGGTTTGTATTTTAAAACCTCTTAAAAGTCCTTAGTGATAAACGTTAGCATAAATTGCTGCCTCTGTCCTATCAAAGACCGAGCTTTAATGAAAACAACTGGGTATTATCCTTTAGAAAACAGCATCTGCTGGTAGGTGCAAAAAGTGGTTTGCCATTGACTGTAGGATACAAATTTCTCACTTGGGGGGATTTCCGGGCCCTGGTATCCTGCAGGTTTCATGGTAATCCCTGTAAATGTGTTGCTGCATTCTCATGCTTTGGGGAGCTGTGAGGTGTCTTCGTTTATCCTACTGGAGGCATCAGAGTGTGTGTGATGTTTGGAGCCATCTTACAAAATCCTGTTATTCCAGTGGGAGTGCATCCCCACTGTTTGGTCCTTCTCATGCCCAAAGAGTTTCTGACCAGGCCTGTGCTTGGTTTTGTTTTTCCTTGCCATATTCCCGTGCGGAGTTACCTCAGGTGTATCTCAGCAGCTACACCAGGAATGCTGGAATTCATTGGCATAGGTAAGGATTTGTCCTTGAAAAACTGATTTGTCACAAGGCCTGGAGCAAAGAAAGAGGTAACTTCTTCATTAGGTTCTTACTACATAAAATGCATTGCATTATTGGGGGAAAAGTTGCATTTTATGAAAAGTCAAATTTCCCAGCCTCCGTGCAAGCCACTATTTGTAAGCCAGCAGTTCTGCGCAAAATGCTGAATTGCAGAGTCTGCTCCACTTGTGCTCTCTCCTTTATCTTTTGCTGTGTTTGAGAACCCCATACTTCAGGGCAGTCCAGTGTTCAGAGACAAAAGCACAAGTGGATTCACTGAGAGCTTGCAGGTAAGGAACACCAGCCCAGTCCCACTGTTTAGAGGGCAACACAAATGAAATGGAGTGCGTTGATACATAAAAAACCCTTCCCCTTCAGTTTTTTATTACAAATTATGAAATGATTGTTTCTGGAGCAGCAGTTGGTGTAAAGCAGTTGAAGATAATTTAAAGCATAGACATGATCCCCTATTAACTGCTTTCCATGGAACTCTGGGAATGCTGGCATTTTCAAGTGGTACTGTACCCATGTGATGACATCATTAGCTATCTCCAAGTATACAGGAGCTGTTACAAAGATACTTCTGCTTGGTTTTTCCTTCAGTTTATTAATACTGCATTTGGGAGGAAGAGAACCATAACCACCCCAAAACACTAGAAAAAAATGCGCTTTTGTTTTATTTGAGGCTGGTAGTCACAGAGTAAATAGTACATGGGGAAAAAAAAATTCCATATATGTTGGGCCTAAGCAAGTGTTTCCAAACTGACCACCAGTTACTGGTCAAAGTAAGGGATGCTCTTTCTAGTAAGAGAGGAAGGGGTATGTTGTGAGTAGGAAGCAGGCACAGACCAGGGATTTGTCTTGTTCCCAGCTGTATGGGTTGGAACACTGCAGTGGATGTTGCTCACAGGGCCATAAGAAAGAGGAAGAAAGCCCATGAAAGATCAGTAAAGGGGCTAAGTTTTGACCCTCTGAAATTGAAGTAGATGGAAAGCAGTCTCTGAGGAAGGCCAAAGCTGAGAACAAGATCAAGGAGAGGCCAGAAGTGGAGTGAGAAGTTGAGAGGAGAATCACCATTGAGTGAAAAATTTGTCAGAAAGGGCAAAGTCAAAAATTTGAGAGGTGAAAAGAATTGGGAGATGGAGCAGAAACTCTGAAACCTAACCAGAAGAGCTGTATGCCTTTATCAGAAGGCTTCTGCTCAAATGAAAGAGAGGAGGAATGTGCGGACAGCTTCTAGGAAGATGGATTGGAAACTTCTGAAAATAAGCACATAATTTAATCTCGGTGAATCATGTTATTCTGCAAAAATGTTCTTAGGCTGAATGATGTTCTGACAGAAAATAAGGGAATGCCTTTTTTGATCTCTGCTTTCTTGACTGATGGGTGAACCAGAGGTAGAACTGTAATGATGAGTAGTTGAGGGTGGACTGAAGGGTCTCTCCAATACCTAAGGCATTCTGAGAAGCATATTGCTCTTCTAGAGAAACAAGTAGACTGATTAGCCCCAAGCAGGAAAGGGGAAAAAAAGGCAAGAAGGCTCAGTGTTTTAAGCAGATGCTGAACTGGAGCAATCCTTTGAGGATGCTAGAGGGTACATTCAGATAGCATTCTGTAATACAGAATGTTTTAAAATGCCTTATAGTATGTTGGATAAAAGAGCGGAGATGCTTAAAGCTGTTAAGATTAATATGTGTCCAATATTAAAATGGCTTCAGACATTTGGCTCTTTCCTTTGTGAAATCCTTTGTATCTCAAATTTAAGTTGTTCATGTGAGATTGGTACAGATGGCTTGATTTGTTTGTTCCTGTGTCATCAGGTGAGTCACTTGTCAGGAGTTTAGAAAATGTGAGTTACCCATGTTCCCTTTTTGTAAGTGAAAAGCTGTGCATGTCATCTTTTATCATCATCAACCCAAAGTACCACAGGAACCTCAGAATGTTTTACTAAGCAGAGAAAATTTTTTTTGTCTTCTAAATATTCATTGTTATGATATGACAGAAAATAAATGGAACCTGGCCCTGAATTCTGGGAGTAAGTTCATCTTGCTCCCAGAATTCAGCTTATTTTTCTGGGACAGGGCAGTGTTGTGCATTGCCTGGGACAATTCACGAGCCATTGGTGGTTTCTGAGGTCTACAACTTGTCACAAAATGCTGGAGCAGTGCTCCAATAAACATGGTTCTTCTGTGAGGGACTTCCCTTGGTGAAGGTAGGTCACAAACCAGACCATTTCTTGATTTTACCAAGAGTTTTCACAAGAGTTGTGCTGCTGCTGCTGCAGGGACACTGGGGTCTGTTCTTCCCCATGGGAGCCTGCAGTGGGAGGTCACTGCAGTCACCTCACCCACAGAAGACCATGGACTTAAAATGGTAACCAGTTTGCTGGCTACTGCTTTCCCAAATTTTTCTTCCTTGTGTTCCTCTCCTCCTTCAGAGAACACAGATGTAGGTGGTTGCTTGCACCACAGAGGAGGTGACACCTCCAAAGCAGTGGTGGGGACAGGCAGCTGGGAAGAGTTTTCTGTTTACAAGAAGTCCACATCAGGAGCTTGCCTAGTCCTGTCCCCTCTGCTGGGGTTTCCTAGCTGCTTGTCCTGACAAGTGGCAAATCAGTTGTATGGCCATGCTCCTGATAATGTACAAAAGCCTGCTATGGATATGGGAATGATTGGCTTTTCCCAAGATTTTTTTTTTCCAAATATTGACAAGAGTAGAGAGTGTCTTTGTTAGAGGGTGTTTGCATTGTTAGAGGGACAGGAGGGAACTTAGTGCAGGTGCGACACGAAGCACATTTTTTATCTCTAGGAACTGTAGGTCTAGTGCTAGCTTCTAGGGGCTCTTTACAAAGACAGATTTTTGCAAATTTGCTAGCAAGAAGGAGGAGTTATGTGGAAATTTGCTCAGGACCTCAGCCTCTGGTTGCTCACCATCCCTATGCCGTGAGAGAGCAGGGCTGCCTGCTGCCACTGGCCCTGGGCTGGCACTCAGGTGATGAAGGGGACCTGTACTTGCTGTTTCTCCAGCAGTGACACACATGCATGGCTCTTCTTGGGCTCCCTCCCCTGACTTGCTTGCTTCCCAGCTCACAGCTACAAATGGGGAAGTTCTGCTGTCTCATCCCAAGAGCTACATCCACCAGGACAGAGGTGTGAAAGGAATTGGGGTCTCAGCCCTGTCATTGAGGAGGGTATTTTGGCACAGCTGTGTTCTGGCATTTTTTGTTTTGCACCAGCCATGCAATGGGAGCAGCCCAGGATCCAGAAGCTCTGTGCTCCTTTAGCTGGAGATAGCTGGAGAGGTGTTCAGGCCTCTCTGGGGGACCCTGAATTTTGATGAAAAACTGAGAGTCTGGGCAGTACATCCTGAAAAGGTTCACTGCAACTCTGTCTTCATCCTCTGCAAGTTGAGCATTTGGCCAGGGGTCATCTCTGGTGGAATGAGAACTGCAGGAACTTCCTGAGCTAGGTCGAGTGCAAGTGCTAGAATTAAATCCAGGCAGACCCAAGCAAAATTCCAGGGGGAATGACAGGCAATGAGCAAGTGTCAAAAATGACATGGGCCTTCTACTTGCTGCTGGCAAGGCTGCTGATTAACTTCACAGCACCATTTCCTATGTTGCCCCTTAAAGTACTAGTGCTTTCAGGGTTATAAACATGGAATTCCCTACAAAGTTACAGAAGTTATTTTCATTTTGTCTCCTTTGGCAGCATATGATACGAGAAATCCCATGGCTTTTAAGGTGAGGAAAGTAGAAGGGGAATAGTCCAAGTGGCAGCAGTGTTACTCTCCTAAATTGCTACTTTTTCAGACCATGACATTTAAAGTATTTGATAACTTGAGTTAATTCTCCTTTGCATGGATTCTGTTGAATAAACAGTGACTTTAAAATGAGGCACAGCTGAAGGCACCATTAAACCCACCTGAATTTTGCTTCTCAATCTGTGTTTTCTGAGTATTTTGCAGAAAATGAGTTTTTGAGAGTTTTTAGAAAAAATAAGCTCCTAAGTTTAGAGAAATAATTTTGACTGTAGCCAGAATTGCAATGCTTCAGGAAGCTGAACTTGAAATAAACAGGTGAGTGGCTGAGGTGGCACAGAGAGAAGCACCAGAGCTGTAAACCTAGCTAGATGTTGTTATTACTGAGACTGGTTTGGTAAATATGATTCCAGGGCTTCCTCTGATACTTCTTCATGCCACTTTTGGTAGAATAACTTGTAAGATTACAGTTTCTTCATATTATGTAAAGTAGGTAAATCTTAGGTGGGTGTCCATCTCTGCTGGGCACTGTATTGTAAGAGACATTTCCTGATGCTAAAGCTGTGTGTGGGCTGCCATGCAGAACTGATGCTGCACCAGCCTTGGGGGCAAATTCTCCTTCTGACCAGGGCACTTACCTGCTTGAATGCCTTTAAGCTGCCTGTGAGGCAAACGAGGTGCAGTGCACAGGGCACACATGCCGTGCTCTAAAGGTGTTTCCTACTGTGGGGATGGGCCCTGGCACCCCTGGATTTCGCTGATCTGCTCCAACCTCTGCTCTTAGTGCAGCCAAGAGATGGCACAAATAATGGTGGCTGGGTGGTGGACAAAGGCAGGTGCCATGTGCAGGCAGTCTGGCTGCAGTCTGAGCCCAGTCTGCCTACCAGGGCAGGTTAGATGAGGTGAGAGCAGGGTTTCACAGCTCAGATAAATGCACAGTTAGGGAGGAAGGCTGCAGAGGAGCCAAGCCTCGCACAGCTCCATGCACAGCACAGTGTGCTGAGCCACACACAGCAGGGACTGTATGTAGGGTGTGGTGACAATCTCTATGCTGGGAGAGTAGCTGCTCGCTGCCCTACAGCTGTCTGTAAAGGAAGATGTGTCCTTTTTTAGGCTTCCAAAGAATGCTCTATTGAGAGGACATTGAACTGAGTGTCTGTGGAAACACAAGAACTTGACAGTCTTAACTCGCCCAGGTAGTGATGAGGAAAGGTTGATACTTGGCTGTTTCTTGGAGCCTTTAATTGTCTTTAATTATTCTGTCTATCTGTGGGCCTGTGTCACTTTTGTACCGTTGGAAGGAGGCAATCTGTTTCTCAGAGGAGACTGAAAACCACTGGGGTTCTCTGCATCCATCACCAACATGGAAAATGGGCAAACTATCTTCTCCTTCCCACCTGTGTGTATTTGAAGGAACTGCATTAACATCAGTGGGATTTTTGCATAGATGCATGTCTGACTGTAAGGACAAATTTGACCTCCACTCAGAGATGCATGGGAACATGATATTTGCCTATTTACAGGGAAGGGATTAGAACAGGGTTTGCAGGATGATGGCAAAATGGTTCTGCTCCACACTTGCATCTGGGGAAACTGTGACACTAGTCCTAAAGCAAAGCTCTAGCTAAATCAAGAGATTAGTGTGAAGCTGATGTTATACATTAGTGCATAATGTTTTAACCAAATTTTCTTCTTTTGGCAAGAAACCCACTTCAAAAAAAAACCCCAGTAAAACCCAACAAAAAACTTGTAATAAAGTAGTCTCAGAAGATGGAGGTAAACAGATGTAGTTGTCCCAGTGAACCAATTGTGAATAAGCTATGAAAATGATACTTAATGTACTTTAAAAGATTTGGCTTTAGTATGGAAATGATACCAGCTGAAGTGAAAGCAATACTATCTACGTGGGAAAGTGGCATTGAAATATTCTTTCTTTCTGCCGCCTTTTGTCAATAAGAGAAGCTTGAATTATGCATTAGCAAGCTATAGAGTTATGGAAGATAATACAGCAAGGTTATGAACCCAGAACAAAAGAAGGGGAATCTAGGTTCAACTCTGTAATATATCACTTGGAACATATATAAATGGTTATAATGCTTTGCACATTATAAAGAGAGTAGTCACATATTTAAATGAGAACAGAGCCACTGCTTCAAGATTTTCTTCAAATATTAATTTGGGCATTGTAATTAGTTCTTCTTGAGAAGCCTTGCGATGTTCAGTATGTTTAGAGTTTTGTGGAATATTCTAGAAAATTACTCTAGCAGATGTACTTTAGATGTAGGATTTTTCATAAATATCAATTTGTATTCACATAAACGAAATTCTGAATCTCTGGCTGTGAATAGTCATCTTTTGAAATGGGAGCGATCTTTGGACAAAGATGGTCAAAGCAATACTAATTCTGAATATTTGGAGGAGAAACCATAAGCGAAGAATTATTCACAGCATTTTTTTTCATTATTAATATTTTTATAATGTGCTTCTCTCCCTAAATTGACAAAAAGAAAGGGAAGCAGAATCCATCGGCTGCTCTATTTGCTGTCTACTGATAGTTCTGAAATGGCTTGTTCCTTCAAAGCCTTTTTCCTGAGTGACATCCCAGCGCTGTCACCTGCTGAGTGCTGGTGTCCACCCCAGACCACCAGGCTGTGCCCACCCTGCCAGTGCAGCAGGGGGGAAAGTGAGCAGCCTGAACCTACACCTGCCCTTAGCAGCCCCAGGTTTATTTAAATTGCTTGGTACCTGTACAGGAGGGGTCCTGTCCCAAGGTCAGTTTTGTTTGGAGCTGGAGCACTCTCTAGTTCTCAAAGATGGAGCAGCACTGGGTGGGGATCGTACCATGGGACAGAGCTGTTGTTGGAACACTGAGTTTCCCAGTGATCTGTGGGATCATTCAGCTGCTCTTTCTCTGGCCCCAGGGTCACAGGATGACCCTGGGAGTTATTGCCATGTTGGCTCTGAGGTCCTTGGCTGCCCCACCAGCCTTTACTTGGGCAAGAGTTGGAGGCAGCTCTGCTCAAGTCCTTTGTCTGCAGATTTGCAGAGCCCAGAGGCTGCACAAGCCTGCTGACATATGGTCTCACCCTTCTTTGCTTGGCTCTGGAGCCAGCCTGGCTCCTTTGGTCCTTCCTGCTGGGCTGTGGACACCACCAGTCCTTGCTGTGGTGCTGCCCACACCTGGCCACCTCCTGCTCCCAGAGCTTGTGTTTCCTCCTTCTGCACTGTCAGGGAAAAGATTCCATGTTCTTGTTGCCCTTGCAAATAATGAAGCTAAGATTTAATTATTATTTTTTTCTAATAGGGTTTTGGGCAGTGATCAAGTAGAGAAAAGTTAACAACAGTTTGGGATTTTTTTTTGTTTCTGGAAGGGAATTATGGACTTTAAAAACAAGTGATGGCTGAAGCTGTTTACTAAATCAATGAGGCATCTGAGGTGCACTTGCAGTTCCCTGAGCTGCATCATTAAATAAGTGTAAGTTAACCAACCTTCAGACCACTGTTAGTTACTTTTAATCACAGCTGAGGAGCTACTTAAGAAAACTCTTGGGCAAAGCAAACCATTTCTTGAAAAGAGGAATAGGGAGTCCAAGGTAAGCATTTACCAGTCACCAAGAATTTTTAGATTCATTTAGTGTCTCATTATGTGGTGGATAAACCACCTGGCATTGCTTAGAAATACATCAGTATAATTTCTTTCCAAGACATACCTAATTGTATAGCAGTGGGTGGCCATTATTTTCTTCCATCCTGATCTGAGACTGGGAGTGCATGCCATGTAGTTTCATTCTCTTTTCATTTCAAAAACAGTGTCCTTAAAAAATGAGTAACTGTGAAGCAAGGGTGCTGTGTGGGGCTACTCATGATAACTGCCTTGCTTAAGAAAAGTGCCACCTGAACCCTTACAAAAGAAGTAAAAAATACACACAGTTGGCCCATATTATTGTGCTCTGCAGTAAATGGTTATGAGGGAAACAGACTTTGGGTTTGTCCTTTGTGTGGTTACTCTTTGGGCTCAGAGATGAGGGCTCCATTGTCTTGGATCAGCCATCAGAAGCCTCTCATTTTCTTCCTCCTCATTACACAGTTCCAGTCTCCCATGCACATAATTATGGAAATCTTTTGGTTATGAGAGGAGGGGTAATTCCTGATGTTTGGTTGTTCTCACTACCTGTAAATTTTGAAAACTGATTCTGACAAGTGTTCAGTGGGAATGGGTTGGGATGTTGCAGGGATGTATTTACAGCTCTCCTTAATTTCATTTAGCCACCCCTTAATTTGGTTTAGTCAAGGGACTGCTGCATATTGCACAAGGCATGAAGGCTTTTTAAATTGGGGTTTCACTCCTGAGAACATGGTGCACTGCCTGTGATTAAGACTGACAGTCCTGGATGCACAAATCACTTCGAGTGAGTGATTTCCACTTGGAAGAAGCTACATCTCAGGACCACCTAGGGGAAGAGGTTTAGCCAATCCTGGTGAAAAGTGTGGCAGGGCTGAGTTCTCAGGTACTGATGTCCTCCTGCAGGTGTGAAGGCCACACCTTCACCCAGCTGTTTGCTTCTGCTTGTCTCCTTGTCACTGAGGTCTACTCCCACTGTTAGCTTTTTAGTGAATTCCTGGTTTCAGACAGGCTCTGGGAGAACTGAGAAAGTGGGACCTGTGGAGGGTTGATGGCATTTTCCTGACTTTTCTTAGCTGCTGTGGTACACAATGGCTGGAGCTCAGAATGGATGTGGAATAGAAAAAATATGAAAATATACAGCCTGTGGAACCTCAGGGTGCACTGTCTTTGGTGCCAATGTCCATCCAGTGCTAATTTTGTTCCTACACAGCCCAAATCATTTTATGCTTTTCATAAGATTTTTAGAATTTTCCAACTCTTGGAGATTTAACAGAAGTAATGTTTGGTTCATAAAACATAATATAGCTTAAAAAAAAAAAAGGCAGTGAGGATACAGGCAGTTTCTGGGTAGAAAGCAATTCACAACTTGGGTGGTTTCAGGTCAGTTTTGGGTCTCATGCAGGCTGAGAAAAAAAGCTGAACTGCTGCTTTCCATAAAAATAAGAGCCTGTCCTTGCTCTTCATTTCCAGTACTTATTTTTACCACATTCATATATTTATATTTTGCTTTTGGAAGACACAGGGACAGAATGATACTCCTTTGCCCCTGATCTCACTGTGATTATCTAACATAAATCTCCCTTTATAATCTTATCACTGGGCAATTCGGTTATTCTAAATGTGAGCCTTCTTGCCCACTAATCAGTTCATCTTCAGGTTTTTAAAAGCCCTATTTCATAATTCTGCACATTCCAATTGCTTCTGAGTGTCCAGCCCAGCTCTGCCGTCACTTATTCCCCTCTCCTTCCTTTCTGACAAGGCAGGCTCTTTCTCCCGCTCACAGTCTTTGCATTGCTTCCAAGTTGATGCACATAGTCATTTGTAATCAAGGCTGTAAATTGTATTTAAAGCTGTACTGCACTATCCATGGATATTTGAATCATAAATGAGAGTATTGTCCTGCCTGTACTCTCACTTATTCTTTCAGTCGTAATAGATCCTTTCATTTGTGCTCAATTAGCTTTTCCACTCCCGCATTCAGACCTTGAAAGTTTCCACTCTTTTCTTCAGGTCTTGAATGCTGATGGTGTGGCCATGTTTGCCTCTACCCCATAATTTGTTTAGCTCTTTTGTACCACAGATTTCCCTGAATATGGTTTGTTTGTTTTGACAAGTCCAAACACCGTGACTATATTGTGCCATAATACAAAAATGTTCCCTTTAATTATTGCTGGGGTGTTATGGCTCTGGGGTGCACCTCTTGGATGTTTCGGTTTTTGTCTCCAGGTTGAACATAAACAGAATTTTTCTACAAGATTGATTTTGGATTTTTTTATTTTTAAATTTGTTTTCTTTGTTTTTTTGTTTATTGGGTTTTGGGGGGTTATTTCGGATTTTTATTCTGATAGAGTAGTGAGCCAAACCACAGCAATCGTGTGTCAGGAAGAGACATTTTTAGAACAGCACCCCAGAGTGTGCAAGCACACAGAGTGCCCTTCCTTTTGCTGCAGTGCCCTGATGCTGGGACAGTCAATCCAGTTTGGTGCTGACTCCAGCCCCTTCCAGTGCCAGCTCTGCCCTCCTGGCTCCAGGCACAAAAGCCTTGGGGGAGCTCCAGCTGCTCCTGCTTGGGTGTCACACTTCCCCGGGACTTCAGCCTGGTGCAAAATGTGGCTCCTCATCTTTGTAACGACCTGTCCCGCTGCTGGCACAGCTTTTTATGTTTGCTGACACCTCCACAGGTGGAATTAGAGAGAACCATCTTGTGAGTGAGCGTTTCCTTTTCCCTGTGCATTTTTGAACCCACTTTTTATTTACTTTTTTTTGTGTCTTTCTGAGAATAAAAAGAAACAAAACTCAGAGAAAATTAGCTTTAGCTTCACTTCCTTTCCTTGTACTACAAAATGTGCACATACTTCTGCAGTGCAATCAGACAGGTTTTATTTCTCTTCTTGTTTTATAAATATGAGCTGATTTTTATTTTTTTTTAATTGATGTTCATTTATGTTTGAAAGTATTTTTAGGGGAATTTTCTTTCACTTTGAACACAGCTGGCATGTTTAAATAAATGTTTCTCTTCTGTACTGAGCCCTGGGATAACACTGCAGGTAGAGTGATTGATGTCTGTTTGAAACTAACATCTCAGAAATTATTTTGTGATCCTCTTCCAAGAGGATGATGATCATGACCTTTCTTTCCAGGACTGTCCATGGATGTAGGCAGAATCTGGTTGGATCCTGGGTGAATGTTGTCCTTTGAATTTTTCAAGGTTTTTGTAGGCTTTCTCTTGCTATAGATAGCCATCCCTATTTTACTCTTAACACTTTCCAATCCTGTGATACTCTAGAATTAAAAAATAAAATTGAAAATAATATATATCTCTGATGGACTAAAAGGAAGAATGTTTCACTTTGTGTGTAAATGCACACAAAGAAGGAGCGAGACAAAGACAGTGCAAGTGTTAGGGTATTCATCTGTGATGTGAATCTGAAAGCAAACCATGAAAATACAGCAGCTAACAAGACCTTTGTTGGCCTCTATTTTGTGGGGATGAATTGGGAAAAGAACTCTGTCCCTAAATCTTACCCTAAATCTGTCCCTAAATCGCAATTGCAGTAAGAGATGACAAATATAAGCAGTAAAGTGTTGTGCTTGGGGCTCTACATCAGGGACACCTGAACTTGTTGGACAGAACTTTCTAGAGCAGCCAACTCTAACATTAACTCATTCATGAACATCAAATGTTCATTGTCTTTTCATATTTAGTGATATCCTTCCTTCCTTCCTTCCTTCCTTCCTTCCTTCCTTCCTTCCTTCCTTCCTTCTCCCTCTTGAAAACTTCCCCAAACCTCTTTTTTTTGGCAGTTTTGAATTGTTTTGATCTTTGTGGATCATGAAAGAGCCCTATAGAACTAACAAAAGCATGGCACAGCTCTTCAAAATCTTTATATGTGTCTGTATAAAATCGTAGTCACCATTCTTTTCTGTGGACACTTTGCCCAATCTATACGAAACCCCAATTTCAAGTCCTTCCATTTTCTTCTGAAAGAAGGGTCAATGTCAGCCTCTGCTGATACAGATTTTTCCACATGAACTGACCTTGTGCAGCATTTCTAGTTAGTGAATTAAAATCAGTGGAGAGAACCAGCCATGTATGAGTCTCAGTGGCCTCGTTTTATTATATGCACTTTAAGGATAAACTGCTAAGGAGGAACATTGCTTGGGCGATTCAGACAGACAAAGCAGAATGGAACTGCTGGCTTAGTATCCTGATCTGGATATTTCTCTGTGCTATCCTCCCTCTTTGTACATCTGTACCCTCACATATTATACCTCATCTCCAGAGCTGCTGCCATACTGCAGTCATAACATCTAATATTTCTACCAGTATTTTTTTTTTTTAGTTTTATTTTGCATTTGGACACTGTCTGAATTGCAGACTCCTGGCAAGAGGGAATTATTCCCTTTTCCCAGTCCAGAAAATTGCCTTTCTTTACCATGACAGATGTGTACCAATGTTACAAATGATGACATCCTGCCACATTCTGGAAAGGTAGCTCACTTGAAGCACAGGTTTGGATTTCTACTTTTTTTCTTTTTAACAAGTTCTCCATAGTTTAAGGATGGGTTGAGAGGGAGGTAGATGGAGGTCAGGGGAAGACAAGATTAGAAGGAAAATGTGATGCAAATCAACAAGCATCACAACCAGCAGCATGCTAGAGGTGCATTAGAGGGATTTGGATGTAAGGAAATTTGAGTCTGGCTGGTGATACGGAAGAAAGAACCTCTGTTTTGGGGAGTGGTCAAACAGGAGAGGAAAAACAAAATCATCCATTCCTGGCTGCTCCTGTAGTGTTTGAAAGCATGTTCATGCCTGTTCCCTTTGGTATATGTCCTTTGGGCACCTACCAAACTAGGACTTCCTGGAAGCAAAGCAGAATTTGTCAGGGTATAAAAATGTCCCTGGTTTGCATTTTCAAATGAAAACTGCCAGAACTCTGTAAATGCTGTCTGTCCATACCCCTGTGCACAGAGCTTTGGTGGCATGTACTGCACTGCACTGCTTCCTGACAAGAGACCTCCAGGAGGTCTTGAACCAGAGATGAGACATTAAAGACAGATCTTCTTCTCCAAGGAGAAGTGAGACTTACTATTATTTTATCATAGTGTTTTGGTATTTAATATACAAGGACTTGATAAAGTACTACTGTATAACCTCCTAACAATACCCATTTTGTCCCATAAAATTATTATATCCAGTCTTAAAATGTTAAATATGTCACTATTAGGGCAGAGTATAATAAAATTCAGTTTATAATATTAAAACTCAAAACTGACACAGTGTTATCAATTATGTTCCTTGGTAATATTCAACTTTTTTCATTCTTCTTTAATTCTGCATTTTAGTATAACAAATTGAGATTAAAGCCGTAGCCTCCAGTTCAAGGTCTCTTGGCGGTGAATGGCAGTAAAGTTACAAGTAAAGTGATAAGAAAACAAATCACAGTGAAATCTAATATTTAATAACATTTCAGACAGATTACAGAGATTTAAGGCCCTGTGCTGCAATCAGCATTGGATCAGAGCAGATATGCTAGTAATTGCAGAGGGGAATGCTCTCATCTTCTTGAAATAAATGCAAATCATCATCAGTAGAAGACTGTAAATATACTGAACAGCCAATATCAAACTGAAATTTCTTTCTGGTATGATTTAAAAAAAAAATTCTGGTGTACTCCCAGAAGACAGAAATCTGTGTTACATTGTTTGGTTTTAGCTGAGGAAATGGTATATTCCCCATTCCCTTAAATTTCTGATGACCTCTCCACAGCTGGTGCTGGTACAGCACATCTTTCATCTGCACTTTTATGTTTCTTGAGCAAAAGTAAGGAAAACTTCCCTAAAAATGGAAAAAAGGCCACAAAAGAGGCTTTAAATGCTCTGATGCATTCCTATATATTTTCTACTTTTAAAGAAATGTATCTTTATCCTGAATGTAACAAAATTTTTATTCAGCTCATAACGGACTAAATCTCCTTTTGAAAATTTGTTCAACTGACAATGAGCCAATGGCCAAGTTACACAATAATGTGGAAAAAAAGAGAAAGTTACACATGAGTTAGCGGGGCTTTCTTTGCACGTAATGTACATATCAATTACTTAGTGATGCATTATATAGTATAATCTAATTCAACACGTCAAACTTTTCAACCCAATTTATAAATTCAGCTGCATCAGCCTCTGCATCATTTACACTGGGTAATTTTTAGCTTCTCTTGAAATCAGCTCCTATGGAAAAAAAAAAGGCTCGATTTATTGTGTGTGTTATACTCTGGGACCTAGTTTGCTCAATGAGCAAAATGAATGCAGTGAGTTTCACAAAGTAGAAGTAGATATTGTGTATTGTGTTTTGTATGCTGAGCCTTTTTCTTTCTTTTCTCTCTCTCTCTTTCTTTCCTTTTTTTCCCCCCTCCAATAGAGCTATCCAGTCTTGAATATGTCAGTGTGCCTTGAATGTGCAGTCACATTCTGAGGTATGTCTTTGAACTATTCAATGGTGCTTTGCATTTCTTTGAGACCTTTTATGAGAAGGAAATAGAGAAATGTGGACTAAAATGCTGAGCAGTTGTCTCATTATTTCTCTTCCATTAAAAAAAAAAAAGAGAAGGAGTTAGTTTTTGTTAGACAGGGACAGCACCGTTATATCGGATATTCAGCATCTACTGTGCATGGCTCCACAGTGATGCTTGCAGACAGTATGGGGTATAGCATACCAATTTAGGAGGCCAAGACAATAGTTCTGTATCTACTCCAAACAAAGAAGTTATCATCCCCATCTAGCAATTTCTTTGGCAAGAGGAAATTGATTTTCAACATATATCTCATTCCTGGCCATTTAAAATATATATATATATATA
>VWZS01002573.1:0-13018 GCA_013397075.1 Rhabdornis inornatus
ACCTGTCTTTCAAACCAACACAATATGCCACCTGACAGCAGCAGCCTCCAGGTGCTCGGTGGGTGGTAGCAAACTGCAGGATAATAAACTTACCTACAGCCTCTTCCTAATACCTCCACAGGCAGACTCATGACCTAAATGCATCCGAGTACTCACCCCTTCTACTTCTGTCAACCTAATTTATGTCCCCAGCTTTGGCTTTCTGGCCAAATCACCGAGAAGTGAAGCTACCTGAAGAAGTCACTTGGTGTTAGCAGCTCTTCAGTGTGATGCCACACATTCCAGAAAGCTTCAGGTCTCTTTTTTTTTTTTTGTGCAGAGAAGTTAATTTGAGTTGATTGTCTTTCCATAAGATTGTGAGGACGGGTCAAACCAGGACCCTACTGCATCAGTAGAAGCTTTGCCACTAATTTCAAAAGAACCAAAGATCTAGTAAATTCTATGAAAAAAACATAGCAACAGTAAGGGGAAAGGTAGTCTGAATGTCTCTTGCAGCAAAGCTTCTCCAAATGTGAATGAGTTGATGCCAAAAGGTCTATAACGTAACAAAGAAGTGGATAGACATGGACTTTATTTGCCATTTATTTTTGTTCCTATTTCATTTTCAGTTCTGTAACAATGGTCAGGATGGGAGCTGCAGATTTTACCATCATAATGAAGATTTCTGAAAAATCAGCTTTTTTAAAGAAACACAACCATTAGAAAGAGTTTGAGTGCTTGCATTAATCACTGCTTAACCTGTGCAAACCAGAAATCAGAGGAAAACACAATTACTTTTCTATTTGGCCTAATTTCATCCCACTTAACCCACCTAATGCCATGCAGTACATAAAACTTAGGCTGTGTGCATAGGGTTATATTTCACACTTCATATGAGACGTGAACCATTTTCTGCTAGAAACCTTTGTAATTCTACTGCCTGCAATGAACCAGGGCATTGTCAGCAGAGCAGTGCCACGATCTGCATGCTCAGACAGAGAGAGAAAGAGGAGAAGAAATGTGTGCTTCTCTGGAGTATACTTTTAAGGCTCAGATACATTTTTAGAGGATGCTTATGAGACAAGACACGTATTACTGTGTTCAGAACATCAAAAAAGGAAACTCCCTGCCTGCTTGCATAGGAGGTTAAACCAAGAGCATGTTCTGAGTGCAGTGGCAGAGTAGAGCTCTAAGTGCTGTAGGCACAGCAATAAAGGAGCTGTATGGCCATAATCCTGACAGAACAGCTCTGCAGTATAGGGCTGGTTTAGAGATATGACATTCTGTGTTAACATATGCATGAGTTGCTAAATTGTTTGAGCTTGGTCCACTCTGGAAAAGCTTTTTGATTTGATGCTTTTTTCATTTCGGCAAACACTTTTATTGCAGCCAGTTTTTCCAATTGTCTAATTATCTTTCTGAGCAAATATAGTACTGCTACAACACATAAGAACGAGTGAGTCAGTAAACATTTGGTTTTTCCATTTCATTTCCTGAGATGTTTTGCCTGAAACAGGAAAGCACTTGTCATATTCAACCTTAATGGGGCTAGCAATTGCTCTGGTCAATGGTGAAAGACACCCTTTATAATGAGTACTGAAAATATCAGTCTTTCCAGTACATACCCCTAGATGCAAGACTCGAAACATAATTGTAATTGACTTTATCTATTTATCCTCATGCACCCCAGGACCATTTTAAGGGGACCCCATCTTCTGCTCAGCCTGGAAGGTATAAAGAGAGACCAACTCTCATTCCTATAATGTTCTGTTATTGCCAAAACAACTGACACTCACAAAACCATTACCTTTAACACCATTCCACTCCCTTCCTTCTCTACATCCTCTTTACATCATTATCATTTGCCTTCTCCCCTCCCACTGAAATCCCAACTCTATCTGTGGCAACTCATATTCATCAAACACAGATATAGTGTGCATACATTTGCACAACTTTCAGCCAAAGAGCTATATCCTTCCAGCACCTCAGCAGCTGTTTGCAAGCTGTCACTGCTCAAATGTTCACCCATTATTTACAGCAAACTGATCAAACAGGGTGTGTACTGCTTCTGCTACACTAATGCAGAGGGAGAGAGAAGTCCTGAAAATTAGTTTCCAATTTCCACGTCACTCACCTGAACTGAAATACTTCCATTACCCACTGTGCTTTACAACTTATCAACAAAACCTTCCATCAGAAGAGCTGTTTGAAGGCTTAAAAGCAAAATAATTTCTAAAAAGTACCAGTCTTGAATCACTGATGGCTTGAACAAAATGCTGAGTCTCTCACTGAGGCCCTAAAGGCTTAAAAAAAACTCAAAATGTGCAATTGCTACCAAGAATGCCTTAACTAATATTTCCCAATAATATCAGTTCACTTTTCTGACATGATGCTGTGACTGAGGAAGTTTTAACTTCCCCCTTCTGTCATCATCAAAGGTGGAGGAAACCAAAACTGTAAGAGACAAAGGCAAATTAGGATTGAGAGGACCAGTGTATCAAGAAGTGCCAAGGCTGGAAGGCTGAACATCCAAGCAAGATGGTGAGAGAACACCTGGCTTCTCTGGTAGCCAAGTTGGGAACAAACCCAAAAAGGACCTGGTGCTTGGAAGTCAGGCTGTTGAACACTTTGCCACTGAATACCTGTAAGGAAACAATCCCCAGAGAGCTGCACAACTTGGATAGTCACACTGAAGTATTCATTTAAAGCAGAAAAAACCTGGAGGTTCTAGTACATGAACTGTTGTTGAGGAGGATGAAGGAAATGTACATGACTGGTTTGAGTTCTGAAGTGCACACCTCACACATATGGCTTGAGGGGAAAGGGTGTGGACAGAGGACAGAAAAATGCTTTTTTCTATTACAAGATAACAGAAGAGATGACAAGGGACAAAGCACCACATAAAAAACTCATGTTAGCCTCAAGTCTGGGAGGACTGGTATCCTCTGGGTATCCTGACCTCCTTCACCTTGCTCTGCTCATGAAGCCAGTCAATGTAAATCCAAACTCATACAGGCATTGATACTACCATTTCACTGGGGCATGTGAAGCACAAATCTCAAAATGTGCTCTCCTGTCCTGTGATGAGCTTTACTTGAAAACGTGCTCTCACTGTGCTCCTTCTGTTCTGATGAACATACCACTGACTGACTCATTCACCTCTTCTTGCAAAATAGCTTAGATTTTATTCCTGAATTCTATTTCCCTTGTTAAATGCTTTATAATAGATATAAATAAATAAACTTTCCCCTTTTAATTTATTTTTAAATTACCTGCACCGCTGACTGGCTTCTGCTGAAGATCATCAAGTTAAATGGATTTCTACAAGCAATAATAGCCAGAATTTTGCTGGGGATATCCATTCCTACTTTGAATAACAAGGAAGAGGAATGGCAATTCAAAAATTATTGCTTTCTGTTGTTCCACAATACAGTAATATTTTAAAAATATCATTCCACCTCACATCATTGCAAGCAGCAAGTGTGCCCTCCATGCACTTAATGGTAAAATTTAGTATGAGACCTATGTAATGGGATTTAAACTGAACAGCTGTTTTGCTAGCTCTCTATACCAGGGCAAACATCTTAGAACCAGGAACCAGCATGATCTCAGGAATTTTGAAACCAGAAAATACAGATCAAAAGAATAATGAAAAGTAGCCTCTCATTCAACAAAACATCCTGTTCTTTTGAAAATTACAGTCTTTTAAAGTATTCCTGTCTTTGAAACTCACATTGCTCATATTTAGAAGCCAATTTTCCTGCCCCATAAGAGGAATAACATAACCAAACATCTGCTCTCAGGTGAGTGCATTTTAGATCTGTGAAACCATTTCATTGAGTTATTCAGCCAAGAACTCCATCAATAACTTTGGACTAGATTAAGGCATCTTTCATGACTGTGAGATACATCCATCAGACCAAGTCTTTGACAGCAGCAGATATTGTCTCTACTGTATAAATAAAACCAAGGGAGTAAATCCTCTTAAGATAAATGAAGTCTTACCATTAAAGAAGTATGGCAACATTAAGAAAGTGTTATGAAGATGTTAGTTTCCCAAAAAGAAATGACTGAAGAAGACAAGGTTGTATGTTAGTCAAGGTGATGTGTGTAAACAAATGAAAGCAAACCAAAAACCAGTCTGTCCTAAAACACTAGTCAAATAGCTATTTCTAGTATCAGAAATGAAATTTTAAAAATGCTTAGAGAAGAAAAATGAATATTTTGTCAGAAATGTCCTTGCTGCTAATTCCAATGTCCATAACAAAAAAGTCAGTCCCTGTATGTGCATCATCAACATCACCACTGCCACTGCCTTGAGGAAAGCAGAATATTCTCCCTTTGGCAATGCTGCACCAGGCAGCTGAGATGAGGCAGGAAGTGCTGTCCTAGGAGAGCACGGACATTGTAGACAGTCACCTGCCTCCAGGAATGTGGCTACCAGCAACACAATCATTTTAAAGCAAATAGCCTTCAGAGTTCAACAGGGTAAGTCAGAGTAATGATGATGTCGGTGTTGATACCATCCTGGACATGGATGAGTAATACACATCTCAGCCACATGATGAACAACATTTTCCAATTTTTGACCTATCTCCAGATCACCAGGGACATACTAACATCCATCCCTAATTTAACTTTGTCTACCCCGAGATGGAATACAGTTTATGTCAACTATTACTCAAAACTATCTATAGTAATTATTCTCTAACACCAGTTATCTGATAATTACATTATTTTTGAGCACTGAGAGCAAGCTTATAGGGCTGCTGGGCTGCAAGACATTTTAGAATGAGCTCCTTCTTGAAATGGATTAATTGATGTCATAAGAGATTTGTTTTTCCTTTGAGCACCCCACTGGTGTTGATTCCAAAGACACGAGCATTTGATTGGATAAATGACTGCAGATTAATTGCAGGTCATTATGTACTGGAAAATACAGGCTTCCATGCCAGAAGATGCACAGCTTCTGGTATTAAAAAAATGTCAGCAAGTTTCTATACTATTTCCTTGACCCAAATATTCTTAAGAGAACAAAAACAACAGAATGACAATGAGGTCAATGCTATTTACTAATTTTTTTGCCATGCCAGTCAGGGTCTCTTTCTGTTGCTCTTTTTTCAGACTAACATTAATATTTCTTCATGCAAATAACTTATTAATTACTCCTATGGTGATTAGAAGTGAGGTCTGATATCACGCCTAGGCAACAAGATTGTTACGGGTTTTATAAAAAAAAATAGAATGTTTCAATCTTCTCTTTCAAGAGCTGCTAGAGTAGCAGGAAAAGCTACCTTTGGCGGTCCTTTTTCCGTAGGGGCAAATGCAGTCACTTCCCGAGGCACCACAGGCAATACTGAATAAATGCAATGTGCCCAGTTAACACTGCTGCTGCTCTGTGGAACCCCAGCTGTGTTTCCCATTCTCTTAAGGGGGCTGCTGAATCCAAAGGAAAGAGCAGCAGAGGGGCTGGGGAACACAATTTTGGTCATCAAATCTAGCAGATAGTTTCAAAATTGAACTCTGGGTAAATAAAATTACTCAAAGAAACTACAAACCATGAAGAGAGAAAACAGTGATACAAAGCAAATAAAGTATTTCAGTGTATCTGAAATGACACCCTATTTTTCTCCTGTTAGCAAGAAAAACAGCTTATGGCTTTGGTCAACCCAAAATAAGTTTCTTCCCAGCTCCTAGTTATTTCCATCACTGAACTACAAACTCATGAAATTCTCTCTAAAAATCCAAATAATGAACACAGATATACAGACAAACAGAATTAGCAGACACAGGGGTCCTTCACTAGATCCTTAATTTGTTTTCCTACTTCAAACTCCACATCCCTTCTCTAGATTCCAAAGTCAAAAGTAGAATCTTCTCTGTCAAATTCATGGCACTAACACAATACAGAAAAACAAATAAACCCTTGCACTCTCAACTGGAAATAAACAAAGAAAATAAACAATCCTTACCCCCAATAATGCTATTCAAAATGGCATATAATTTTATGTTTGCAACTCTAAGTAAACATAAAACAAGACCTCAAAAAAAAAAAGCCTACAGAAAAAAAAGAAAAAAATTGTATACTTAATATTTCTGATCAGTATTTTGGGCCAAAACTTTTCAAATCTGAGTAATTTTTGGCAGAAGTCTGTGTGTTGCAGAATTTTATTTTGCCATAGAAACTGCCTGAATAAGAGAAACAAAGCCACAGACCAATCATTTCTAGTCAAAATTTCCTCCTCTCTCATGCAAATCATACAAATCCTTGAACAGCTTCTCTTTAAAGATCACCTCTTGCAGCACAGGCACAGCTTTTCTCACTGAACACCTGTGAATCAGTAATATTCTGCAACTGCCTTGCATAGTCTGTGAGCTGACACAAGTGGTGCCCAGGCAGCTGCCCCAACCCCGAGAGCTGAGCCCACTGGCAGCCCGTGGGGTGTCCAGGTGGACATCTCTTGGATGTGGATTATATCTCCTCTGGGACGGGCAGCCGGGCAGATTAACCTGGCCTTGAGCCACCTCAGCATTGCTGCTACAGCTTCTCTACAAAGCTCCAGCTGAGTATCACCAAACCCCTCATTTCCTTTCCTTTCACAGCTGCTGCTGTCCTTACCTAACCTCAGGTACCCAAACGTTTCTGAGCTGTTTCTCAGATTTTGTTTGGGTCACTGGCTGCACGCACTGGGGCACGCAGCAGATGTGCTGTGAGTGACAACCCCATGGAAGCAATGGCCTCTCTCTACTCACTGCTGCAGTGGTGCCTGAAATGATTATATACAAATGATTTGTCTCTTGTGTTTTTGGCAGCCTTACAGTAGTAATGTGGTGGCCACAACCCATGACCCATCTCTAGTTTTCCCGAAACCACAGGCTGTGCCAAAGGGCTGCCCTCTGTCTGATGCTCATCAGCACAGAAAACCAACCTGCAAACACGAAGCCAGGACACCACTTAATGGCTGGAATGGATGACCCTACAGGTCTTTTCCACCCTCAGAGGCTTTACAATTCCATATCTGCATTCAGAGTACTCAGCCTGAAAATACTATTTGCTGCCAGCAAATGGTAGGGTCTCAGTGAAAGCCTCAGGAAGTTGGGTATTTCATGAATGGTATTTCATTTTTCTGGTATTTGATTTGCTGAAAGACACTACCTGCTTGTGATGGCTTTTGTGACTGGCAAATTGCGTTATATCTTCTCTTTTCTTAAAAATAACAGTGTATTCTCAAGATAACTGAGAACAGTTTGTGTGAGTGATGCAAGGATGTGAAACCTTCATCAGTTTGTGGCTTATATTTGCACTGTGGAGAACTGAAATTCCCTTGACTCAGCCCAGTGTTTGAAGTATAATGCTGGAGACTGGTTTCTTCTGCCTGACCTGGTCCTGCTTTTAAGAAACATACCCACTATCACCATGTATTTTTGAAGGCAGAGTCCATTCTACCAGCAATTCAAATCCCTGAATACTCCAGTGGTTACATTGATCCAGTGACTAGTAATTTTTCACACCCAGTTCTTTAAAATCTGTTCCACTTTTCACCGTCATGGATTACAACCAGTGGTTCTGCAATCTAGCAAAGGTTTGAGCCACTTGACATCTCCCTAAGTTACACCCAAGTGTTGTGCACACACTCCTGTCCAGCATACGTGTGTTTTCCCTGCTGATTAACAGCATTCCCAGCACAGTGAATGGCAAGACGCGTCCTCAGGCATCTCCACTGAAAGCACTGTTATGCTCAGAGTAATCTGTGGGCATGGTCCTTACAAGGAAACAAAAGACATTTGGGGACACTTCGCTACAAATGGCATTTGGGGGCAGCCTACAGGGCTGTTACCCCACAGCCCTGTATTTTATAGGATGTCCTGCTCTCACTGACCATGGCATATCCTGAGGTAGGAGAGCTTTAGCACAAGAGATCTTGAGCTGGTACAGCAGGTTTACTCTGTGAGAGGCAAGACTTTTTCACAAGACCGTGTAAACTGTGTAAAGTCTAAATTGTTCTTCTGGCTTAATTTATCCAAATACAGCATCGCCATCACAACAGTGTTATTCTAACAGCTTAATGAATGTGTTTCATCCGTATTGCAAGCAAGCTTTGAGCACAAAAGAGAGTGATTTAGGTGTTCTAGAGAAGAAAAGACATCCTTTTACAACTGCTCTCCATTTTTCCAATACTTTGCCCTTCTCCCATAAATTATTCTTATGGGATGCTCCAAAAATCCCAGCTGCATTATAGAAAGTTATATTTTTCAAGTTTCTTGTACAATATTTCAGTTAATTAAGAACAAATTGCTTAGTTTCTCTTCAGTTCACGTGTTACTAAATGTCCCCCTCCATGCACAAGGAATGGAACAAAGTCTGGAACAAGCAGAGAAACAAGTTTGCATAGAAGAGCTACCAGCAATTACTCACCAAATACAATAAAGTATTGTATATGTGGAAATTAAATGTACTTCATTTTGTTGTCACTGAGTATTTTACAAGCGTGGGTGACAGAAGCACAGAGCAGAATACAAATGTGATACAACTGCCTCTTGCAGTGTGTGTTTCTATTGAAGTTGGATTTTTTTTCCCCCTCTCCTTTTGATAGATTTGAACTGATGGATGGTGAAGCAGGATCCTGAATTAACTGGACCCTCAGTTAAGCAGCAAAAAGCAGCAGAACAAACTGTGGAAATATCACACTGCAATCTCATGCTCCTGTTTGAGTTACTCAACAGAGCAGCTCTTTTAAGGGGGTCCAACCCTCACTTTCTGTAGAAACCTGTTAGCTTTGACAATCTCTAAGAGGCATTCAGGTCCACTCACATGAGACTCTGCCAGGGCCAACCAGGCATGAGAGTTATACACCTCTGTATATTTCTAGAGACTTACACATCATCTGTCTTCAGACAGGAATGAAGCTTGATTTTGCAGTTGTGCAGAGTTCAATTTCAAAATCAGTTCCACCTTCTAAGACTCTAATAGAGGACTTAGAACTATTAATAAGAGAGTTGAGGTCTCACAGGCATTTGCCATGATTTCTGTAAAACCTCTTTGTCTTCAATGGCAAGAGCCATTAACGATAAATGTTGCTCCTCCACTGGGTAACTTTTCTGAGCAAAGGATCAGCCTTCCACTTGCTAGAGCACAGCAAAGAGAAAATAAAGTCAAAGAAGGTGTGTATTGTCAAGGCTATTTGAACAAGTGTCTCAAAGGAGCAGAGGACGTTTGGCAGTGTGGCACACTGTATGGTCATGAATAAAGCTGAGACTCTCAAAACAAGAAAAGCAGAAACTCTACTTCAAAAGCAAAGGATAACCAAGCCCTGTAGCTAATGTTAAACTTCTATCTAGCAGACATAATTCTGTTATTTGGCAGTGAGTGGCATGACTTTACAGTTCATGCTGGTCCTCAGATCCCCGGAGGAGATGTTAAACCAGTGATCAACATGTTTCTGCACATGGATCTATCTTGAAGCTAATTCTCATTCTGGTTAAGATACAAGAATAACACAGCACAAATCCTTCAGGAAAATGGATCAAAACACTGTCTTATACATATAAGCCCATTCTGTCCCCACTCCTCCACCTGTGGCCACCGCTTTCTGACTAATTATGTCTTTGATCCCTCTCATACAACTTTCACTATAACCAGAAAGTACAGCACTCCACAACACGTTTCACATGCTCTTATGGGATGTCCTGTACCCTGTACTAATGAAGCTCGACCCTTTTAAAATAAAATACAGAAAATCCACTTGGGTAAGGAAAGTTACCTTATACTTCAAGAGGTTGGACAGACATTGATCCACTTGCTTATTAGGGAAAAAAGCAGTGCAACAAGTCAACTATATGGATGATTCCTTTCCCTAGGACTGGGTGGAATTGCCCCCAACACTGTTACATGTGATTCACAGAATCATAGGGTTGAAAGGAATCTTTAAACACCATCTACTTGCAACCCCTCTGCCACGAGAAAGGACACCTACCACCAGACCAGATTGCCCAGTGGCCTTGAACACTTCCAAGTATGAGGCATCCACAACTCTGGGCAACCTATTCCAGTGCCTCCCCATCCTCAGAGTAAAGATTTCTTCTTTTCCAAAATCTAATTAAACCTACCCCGTTTCAGTCTGAAGCCATTCCCCTTTATCCTGTCACTACATGCTTTTGTAAAGACATACGATTGTTTACAACACAGATCAGCTATTCAGCTCTGTTTTGACAGGTACAGGCTACCAATAAAGCAGTTTTCCAAAAAGGGAGAAAGAGGCGAATGCTGAGCCCCTATCTAATGACCCAGATAATGATTATTCAGAGCAGACAGTAGAAGTCAGATTCTGTAGCCTTTCCCCAGAGCCATGTCCATCCAACAGACGTTGATGGCGGCACAATTTTTACAAAAGCATGAGATTTTTACAAAAGCATGAGATCAGGACATGCATCATGAACAACAATGGCCCTCACAATGGGTCTCTCAGCTGCTGCCAAGCAAGCATTTCTGAAAAGCACCACTGAAAAGCAAGTTTCACTCTGGATATGCAAACAATACCTAAATAGGGAAGAGAGGATATGTGAGCAAGCTGCAGCACCAACTTTGCACACTAGTGGCAATAAACATGTTGGTCATTATTTCTGTGTTTATGGTCCATCCAAACATCTATCTGTTGAAAACTCCAAGAGCTTTAGGTGTTCTTAAGGAAACAAGTGGGTTTGCAAATTGATGTTGGCACCCAGTCTTTTCAGTGATTAGATTAAAAAAAAAAACAAAGCAAGACAAGACAAAACAAAACAAAACAAAACATTAAAAAATGCCCTGTGAATGGTACAGGGCTAAGTCTGAAGAACTCAAAGTAAGGTCAAGCTGGGCTATCTGAAGAGCATGGAATTCCTCCAGAGTTGGAAAATTCATGCACAGAGCATCACTTCACCCAGGCAGAGCCACAGCAGATACTACGCAGCAGCTTCTGGAGAACTAACTTCCCAGCTGCCAAACACAGAGCACAACAGAACTAGTGTAACTCACATGAGAATCTCACCTGGGAAGTAATGGTTTAAAACACAGCAAAGATTTCAAAAGAAGTCATAATCTGGGGTGTCCTCACTTACTCACTTCATAAGAAATAAGCATTCTGGTTTCAGTCACTCAAAACAAGGTGGCACAGCTGATTTCTCCACCCTTGTGTGAAAACTGGTGGAGAATCACGTATCAAAGACTTGCTGGGCACAAACCAGGACAGAGTGAAGACAGGCACATAAGTCTTCTGGCATGAGCACTATAGAATTTGTCTTTGTTCTATCTTTATTTTGAGGAAACAAAGATGGGGGGAAATAATCTTGAAGGCAGATCTTACTCTTGAAGAGTCACCAACTGAAAAAGTTTCTTTCACCGTAACTTCACCCACTACATAGGACAGCATTAGTGGATTAAAGAAATGTTTCTTTTAAGCACTGATGATAGGTAGCTGCTTTCCATAAGAGGAAGTTTGCATACCTTGAGAGTTCAGTGCCACAGTGACAATTCCACAGTAAAATCCCAACGTGATATTCACTATAGCTCCTTGTCAACACAATTGGAAAAACACGTCCTGATGCTGTTGTATTATCCACACAACTACAAGATATTTATGGCTGCAGAAAGTATTAAGAAGAAAAACTAGAGCACACAAATGTAGGCTAATTAGTTCAACATACTATCTGATGATAGTTCAACATACTATCTGATGAAAGTAATAATTATAGATATGTCTGTCAATTTAAAAAACCCCACAAACAACAAAGTACAATGGTAGGTAGACTCTTACCATTGAATAAAGAGGCAGGGAAGAGTGAGCAAAGAAAAAAAAAATTCAAAGTTTTTCATGATGACCAAAGCTTTCAAAGAAAATTGAGGTACAGTACTAAACAAGAAATTAACTGAAAATTTGAAAACCTCCTTCCTCATGCTACTGAACTCTCTCAACCCAGACAAAATGTCTCCAATTACAGACCAAGCAAAAGGTTCTGTAACTGAGCAGATGTGACTACATGACTAAGGAATTAAGGATATGGTTCCCAACTAGTTCCTTCTCTCCTCCGATCTCATCAATAGAAAAAAAAAGCATTATCTTTATTGTGCGTTGAAACAGGTTAATAAGCACCAGCAGCCAGCACAATTCTGACCAGGTTTTTGTAGTAATTCTACATACGCTGAAACATGTTCACATCCACCATATCAAAGGAGAAATGCCACTTGATATCATCCTGGCTGAACATGCTGGTTTAGTTATCTTTTTCAGCATCACTGGTTTTCCACTCAGAGTGGGCAAAAGCCTACATTGAAATATGTCACGTGAGAGCCAGCAGTGAAAGTTGGAGGAAAAGAAGGAATACAGATAAATATGGGAAGGTAGTAAGGAACTGTTGTCATAGCTCCTAGTGCTTGACAGTTCCTCAGTTGATGTAAATTTTGTCCTTTTTCCTCCCTTGTGTCAAGCCTTGAAAGCAGATTCTCTTCCTGTGTAGTATATTCAGAGTTACCTGTAGACAAATGCATAAAGGTGTTCCCCTCAGGTCTTACCAGTCTTTATTTTTATAAACAACCCAAAAATCAGACCTAAGAGCAGCAGAGATGATTTAAAAGAGAGAGAGGTCCACAGCAATGTCCTCAGATTAAACAGGATCCTGAAATTCAAAGACTGAGGGGAGCCACACTAAGTAGCCTCAGCCTCAGAGGTAACTCCTATAGAAATCTTCCTTCCCAAAGCGAGCACAAAACCTGCACTGTACAAGAATGAAAGGTTTTTTTAAAAACTCCGTCTTGTGCCCAGGTGGAAACAGGCAGGAATCTGTGCACAAAGCCGTGATGTGTGTTTTTTCTCCGCACACCCACCTCATCTGCAGTAGGGGGATGTCTGCTGGGCCCTTGTTCTGCCCCAGGTGTCTTCACGCCCCACAGAAGACCACACCGCATGGATGAGTGCTGCTACTCCGACACATTCATTTCTCAAGTACTCACCCACAAGGAGCCAGAGAACTACTGTACAACCTGAGAGCTTGGAAATCTTATCCCTCT
>VWZS01002573.1:15295-49817 GCA_013397075.1 Rhabdornis inornatus
AGCGTCCGGGAATATCGCTACCTGCACTTGGGGGTGGCCGGCGGGCGCTGCAGGTCCGCGGGCGTCTCTCCCGGGTGCTCTTGTCCCGGTGCCACCGCGGGGAGCACGATGCCCCAGGGACTTGGCCGGCATCACGACAGCAGGACTGCATCGGGACAGAGGGATGCGGTGGTGACCCGCAGCGGTGTTGGTGCTCCAAAATCCCGGGGGTACTGTGGGTTAGAGGAGCCCTGCAGCCTGGAGTAGAGGGCTGACAGTGGGGTGGGATGCAGGTCGTGGTCCAGGCGTTGGCAATGCTGGCGTGCCTCATGCAGGGCACCGCGCAGGACTGAACGCTGCTGCACAGTGTTGTCCTAAACCCTAAAACTATCCGTGGCCCTGTCTACCTGGGAGCTTCCAGGACACTGAACTAATGGTATCCAACAGAACCTCGTCCTCAGCCAACTGCCTTTAGGTGCTCAGAACACAAGGAGAGGAGCTTTCTTGTGCTTTCTCTGTCTTATGCTTAGATTTGCCTCCAACTCACAGATATGTTTCTATAACTGAGAATGGTACCATCCCAACTATATTCAAGCTAAATTCCTAGTTGGCAGGGCAAAGAAAAAAGTGACCCAAGAGTTATGCTACTGCAAATGAGCACAGAGTCCTGGCTTCCCACGAGTGTGTGGTATGTTCTTGTCAATATGCCTTAAGTGTAAACTTGAAAAAAAAAAATAGCACCCACAAGCTAGAGTAAATCATGCCAACATAATTTTTATCCGTGGATCAATGAAATATAATTCCTCAGTTGCCAAGATACCTTGCAGGAGCATTTTTGGGTATTTATTACCCCACCATTTCATGGACAGGGTGCCCTGTACAACGTGGCAGGGAGGTGATTTGCCAGAGACCACCACTAAGCCCAGGATGTGTCTGAGCAGTGTGGGCCATGGGCCACATGGACTGAGGAGCGCAGCCAGGTGAGTACTGCAGAGTTACTCACTGAAGGTTTGAGAAGTGTTAAGTTGTGTCTGCTGCAATGCAGGGGAAAATGTGTATCCAAAGCCCTTTTCCTTTGTAAGACACCAGGAGCATAGGCACAGCCCGCTGAAGGATGAGAGGTATCTGCTCGTTTAAGCAGTGTAAGAGCATCAGTAGCTTTGGTCTGGTCATAACCAAAGACTGATATTTACCCAAGAGATCAATCAAATTATATTAATTTCAGCAATGACAGCATGGGAACTTGGCATGAGAATGTCTTTTTTGCAGCTTTCCATCCCTGCGGTTTCATTGTTTCTTCCATTGTTTCTCTCCGAAAGAGGCATCTACTGTCATTGGTGGATGCAGAGGAGGCAGAGGGAAAGCAAAGCATTCACATACCTTTCTGCTCTTTCCCCACTTTACACCATCACCAAGCCTAGCAGAAGCAGGGTGGGAAGGCATGATTTGTTTTCCTCCTGCTTTTTGGTCATATGGATTTCTGACCCACTTGTCATTTCGGGGAAGCTCAGCTGGGCATGAGGTTTTCTTTCCCAGTGTGGTTGTTGTGTGGCTTTTGTGGAGCTACAGCAGTAGCAACAAGAGCTATTTTTAGCCTAAAGTAGGCCAGGCAGTTCCAGAAGATGTATTAATAGGAGGAACATTTGAGAACAAAACAAGCAAACAAAAGAGAAAACAAACTGAGAAGTGTAAACACAAATAATCTTTTACCAGAAGCACTTGCTAAATAGTAAATATGAGGAACTGCATCCTGTCTAAGGGGACATGATCCCACCCCACAGCAAACAAACTAAAGCAGTCTCTTGTCAATATGTGTTGCCTCCAGAGCAATCAAAGTATCTTGTTTTAGCACTATGCACCCAGAGTGAAACTTTTAGAGATGCCCAGTTTGTCAGACTGCAGTATGCATTCTTTTCCCAGAAAAACCATGCCTAGCCTGGAAGTTTAAATAGTAAATATTAATCTCCTTCTGAGAGATCATTACACATTTATGTTTTGAATCAGAGTGTAGCTGGTACTCAAAGTGTGTTGCCCAACTTGTTGGGAGAATTCACACCCACGTTTGTAGTGAAATCCCCTGGGCAACGTGCAGCTCTCTGCAGTAGGCAGAAAAGAGGCAAGGATATGTACTGTAGGAGAAAGATTCATATTTTTCTGCTAAAAGCAACAAATCTTAGTTTTCGATCAGTGATAATTCCGTCAGAGTCGTAGGTATCTGTCAGCTCCTTTATCCTTGTTGGAGTTTGAAGAGTGGATTGCAACAATTCAGCAGTCTAAATCTTCATGGAAGCGTAAGTGCAGCAACATACATCACAGACGTGTACTTGTCACATGGACTCACAGGGCTGGTTTTTACCTTAAACTTCTGGTAGTAGTTGGTTATCTTTTTTCCATTAGAAGTTCCAGTAAGACATCTCACATTCTGACTCTTGTTAGAGTCATTCCACTGAAGTCAGTTGCAGAGCAAGCTGAATGCTGTTTGCTTGCCTGAGTGTTTGGGTAGACGCAATCCAGAAATCCAGGACAATCTGTGTCACCATAATCATATGTTACTCCATTAAGTATTATAGTAGGATGCTTGTAGTTACAACATAAGTGTTTGCTATATATAGCCCACATTTGCTTGCTGCTAATTTTGTGAGGTAATTTCCTCAAACAGCAGAAAGAATCAGCACTTTTTACTTTATCTCTCTAATTGACAAGCGCATCTCTGTGTCCCCACCTGACTTTTTCCACAACTTTTTTCCACTTTCAGATCAAGTAACATCAGAGTTTAGTGCATAAGGATTCAACCTAAGGCCTCACTTACTGTCTGTCCATAAATTTGCCCTGATGGTCTTGTCAGTTGCAAAAGTAGAGATTTTTTTGCATAGCTTTGTGAATCCAAAGTGTTCCTCTGTCCAGAACAGCCACATCTAATTCAAGTCCACACTTATTGATGCACAGAGCAAGAAAATGACAACATATGTGTGCACAGACTGGACTGCAGCTGTAGGGTTTGTGTACAATCCACAGAGGTGAAAAGTTTGCAACCAATATAATAAAAAATAGTTTTAGGACTAATTAGGGGACTTGGTTTTTTTTTAGCTGAATACATTCTGTCTAGGAACACTGCAGTTACTTAATTATCTTTGCCACATGCTTGTCAGGCGGCAGTCACAGGTTACCAATCCTAGCCCTGCCTGAGCAAAATTAGGACAGAAGTCTGCAAAGAACCTAAAGCTAAGTATGTGACCGTGATGGCAGGCCAGGTGTGTCACTCTGAAGAGCAGGGGCTGACTGCTACAAAGCTGGCAGTGAATTCATGCTTGGCAGATTGGTTTTCACTATGCTTTATTTTCTCCTGCTGTCTTGAAATGACATTACACACACACTGCTAATTGCTAGCCAGAGACTTAACCATACCACTGTTTTGGAGACAGATGTTCCTGGTTAAGGAAATGCAGTACACTTCATTGTATAAGTCATTGTAATCTCCATAGCAGAGCACATTGCTGTGTTCTAGAATCACATCATGGTTTGGGTTGTAAGAGACTTTAAAAACCATCTTGTTTCAACCCCACTACCGTGGGCAGGAACACCTTTTACAAGGCCAGGTTCCTCAACTGTAGTACTAAAGTCTCGTAAAATCGAGATTTACATGTTTACCTTATATCACAGATAGAAAAATAAGTTTCTCTAGTATCTGAGGGGGCTTCAGTAGGCCACCATCATATCTGGAAAATTCCTAAGGAGCTAGGAAGGAAACAGCATCCCTGACCTGATGTGAAACTCCAAATCAGGCACTGGCCAGGCTGCAGAGGTGCCATACGAAGTGCTGAATGTCCATCCTTGGAAACATTCAAGGCCAGGCTGGGCATGGCACTGAGTAAGCTCATCAGGTAAAGGATGCACTTGTGCAAGGCAAGGGGGTTGGAATGAGGTGGCATTTAAAGGTTCACTCCAGTCCAAACCATTCTGAGATTCTGTGAGCCCGTCTTCACAGCAGCCAGGCTGAGAGGCCAAGTCCACCTGCATCAAACAGCAGTCTAAGCAAGCCTCTCATGAGTAACTATGAGAGACCTGTCAAATTCCAAAGTCCTGAAATAGGTCAGGAGCACTTTCTGCTGGACGCTGCCAGACCAGGAGTATCCCTGCCACTACAGTCTGTGGTGGAATGCTGCTCAGCCCCGGGGAGAAGAGATAGTAACAGAGAAGCATCAAGGATTTCCTCTCACTCTTTGCAGACGAGGCACTGCATAGCTAATTAGTTGCAGGAAAATGCACCATCTGTTGTGCCAGTGTAAGATAACAGTACTCCAGCTTCAGGGAAGACCAGCTTCATAAACAACATCGTACCCAAACCTTCCCTCAAATTGACTCTTTTGGCCACAGGGAGGTGTGATGGGAGCTGCTGTTTCTCATTAAACACTCAGTGGGCTAAATGCAAAGACCAGTTTCTTATCAGACATCAAAGGATTCAAGCATAATATACAAGTTAAAGCCCAGAGAGAGGGAATAGAGTGATTTCCAACATGTCACACTGCTGCTACAGGTATAAAAATCCTGTATCTGCAGATAAAGTCTTCACCATGGAGAAGATTAGCAGGGAATGGGAACAAAGAGGGGTGTGTATACAATGAGTAACACACCTTGCAATGCAGAGAATAATCCAAATTATTCACTCTTAAAGGAGTGAGGAACCGGTTTTCTACTTTTCAACATCAGATTGATACTTTCTAGCAAAATAAAACCCAAATTACCTCTATATGTTTACATATAAACATACAAACAAGGCTTGTGATAGAGTATGATACACCTAAGTTTAAGAAAACTATCTTGTATCTTTCTGATAGCAAATTACATTTGCATAATGAAGTGTACTGGCAGGCAAGCTCAAGCTGAGTGGGTGTAGGCAGGTAATACGCTTCAGCAGTAACTTAGGAAGCTGTTCCTATAGCACATTTGAGGAGTTTATGTGCCTCAAATCTTGGGGTGTTTTGCGGCTTTTTTTTTAAGTTATCTTAAAATTTCTGGCATCTTCCTGATAACAAGAAAGAAGATGCCATCTCCATGTGGATAAGAGCAAATTCATAATTACTGCACAGGAAGAGATGAACAGACCAGAATCTGCACCTAAATGGAGATGCCCTTTTATTTTTTTCTGGTATGTGCCTAAACCCAGCGCCCCAAAGAGTCCACAATTGCACCTTAAGCTGAAGCCCAGCAGCATTCATGAGCTGGATAAATCCTTCTGATCATGTATCCATCAGTGTATTCCTGGACCTTTTCATCCCAAACTTCTAAGTGCATTTTAGTATGATCTCTAAGGATGAGCAGTCAAGCATCCTTACTTGGCTATTTAGATCCATGATACAAGACCTACACTAAAAATCACTGCTAGATATGCAGGCAAATGATGGGAGCCCTGTCTGGGCTCTGGCCAGAGGCTAACCAAGCTAATCAGGATGTGGAAAAATTTTGGACATGGTGTGAGGGAACTGTTGGACATGTAGATGCCCCATCCCTGGAAATGTTCAACATCAGGTTGCATGGGGTCCTGAACAACCTGATATAGTTGAGAATGCCCTTGCTTATTGCAGGGTGGTCAGACTAGTTGGACTTTAAAGGTCCCTTCCAACCCAAATTGTGTGACTCCACAAGAAATAGCAGCGTGAGACACTGACAGGTGGTGCCACAGAGGATGGATGGACGGATATCATAGACAGCTGAGGGGGTGTCGTGTGAGACATGGCCAAACTAAGACCTTTAGGGCAAGGCAGCCTTGTAAAGCTGCCAAACCCTTGTAACTCTATCAGGTATATCACATCAGACAGGTAGCAGAATCAGAAGTATCAAATTTGGTGTCTGGCAGGAAAAAGTAATTTGAAATTGTTGATTTGTGAGGAAACTGAGGTGGGCATAAGAAGGTACAGGAGTGATGAAATGAAGGGTTGAGAGAGATGAAAAGGTATAATAAGGTCTGCAGATGATGTAAGTGGGGCTAGCTGGGATTACCTGGCAGTCTGCCCTGCCCTTGGGCATGGCAGCTGGAACAAGTGAGTGAAAAAACCCACGGCTCCACTGTCACCGTTTGAATGGTGTCTGGTTATGGCCTCAGGAGAACAGGCTGAGAGCAGTCCACCCTGTATCCAGAGGGATCAAATGGAGCATCCTTGTAACACCATGCAGATGCCCCTTTCAGGTCTGGTGGCTTTGGGGGCTGAGCACTGTTGCCTAACCAAACTCCCAGTTCCAGTCCTTGCTGCTCTCAGGTGCTTCTCCAGGGAAGGGCCAAAAGATGCTCACTTGTGCCCTGTCACCATTCACGTATTTGCCTCCCAGTCCAGTTCCAGTGCCTGTCATCACACAGTCACAGGTCCAAGATATCAGTCATTCACAGTAGTCATTTGCTACAAAAAGTCCTTGAAAGTCTCAGTTTGCAAAAGACTTTGAAGGACTAGGAGAAGCTTCGGAAAATCTCACCTGCCAACATTAGGGCACAAACAGTTGTCAGGGATATCAGCCAGTGTCTAACACTTTTATTTTTCTCTGGTGTAGGAGTAGTTTTTAAAGCCCTTTAGCAAGGAAATCACTTCCCACTAACTGAAAATTAGTTGTCTTTATATCAGCTGAGGACTTGATCACCCCCTGCCCACTCCTTTCTTGCACAGAAACTTCCCTGTCTGTGCTCATCTGCTTACTCATGACTCCACTACAGAGCTCAAAGTCTACTGTGATGCCTCTGAGCAGTGAGGTTTGCATCAGAACAAATGCCAAGATAAATTTCTCTGTTTCTCTGTGCTCAGCCTAACAAGATCAGCATGCAGAAATACAGTGCCTGAAGTTTAAAATTAATATGAAGTTTGTAGGACAGCTCTCTAGAAAGTAGGTTATTATGAAGGGATGATATTTTTTAGTTTAATTGCACTGTCATTTGTCATTTTTGTTAAGTCCAACAGCATCCTTGTGCAGTAGCTGAGAATTAGGTGCAGAAGTCATAGTGGTGGGTCAGGAATCTGGGACCTGAACTAATCTGGCAGTTGAGTAATCCTGCATCAAAGAGGTCATGTAGTTTGCTGGGAAAATGTGGCATCACACTCACCAGAGCATTCAGGTAGCTGCTTCATTTTGCAGGTTTTGGTACTAACTTGCTCGCTCTTCTGGCAAAGCGGATTTTCCATTAGGCATGAGGAATGGAGCTCCAGAAAGGTTGCTTATGGAGTCTGGGGATTTAACAACTAGAAATGTTGCTGGAACAATAACGTCTTTGGAATTTTGAGAATAAAACTTCCATTTGAGAATAACCTCATTCTGTCAGTGAGTGCTGATGACAGGACAGCAGGAAAGACAGCCTCAGAGCTTCCCTCCTACTTCCAGGAATTTTCTGAGTGATGGCTCAACCAGCATTGACTTTTTTTTTTTCCAGAAAGAGACACTACAATGGAAGGAGGGGGGCCTGTAGAGGAGTTCCTATAGACCAGATTTACTGCCCATTGCATTGCTATCTGCAGCTCTGATATGTAGATCTGGAAGGTTGTATTCTCAATCTTGCCCTGTAAATATGCAAGCCAGCTGCACAACCTCTCTGTCTCTACAGCCAGTCTTGTTCAGATTTAGGGCCAGGGCCATGGGTTTTCCCTGGAGGAGCAGAGCAATATACAGGGTCTTCACAGCACAGGAATTCCCACATTTTTTTACATATTGAATTTTCTGTGGAAATGAAAGACAAGAGAAAGCTTTGTCTAGCAAGAAGGATGGCTGCTTTGGTTAATCAGAGACAAGAAACAAGGAAAGTCAGTGGCTGTTGCCTCCAGCATCTCTCATTAAATCAGGAATATGGATTTGACTGTCTCTCCTTTCAGGGAAAAGGAGCATCAGTCCAGATCATCACCAGGCAGGTAGATGCCCTGTTCAGGTGCCACCCTGAACAACAGTATGATGATAAATCATAGAATCATGGAATGGTTTGAATTGGAAGAGACCTTAGAGATCATCTCCATCTCATTCCAAGCCCCTACCGTGGGCCGAACACCTTCCACTCAACCAGATAGCTCAGAGCCCCATCCAACCTGGCCTGGAGTATTTCCAAGAATGAGGCATCCATAGTTCCTCTGGGCAATCTGTGGCAGTGGTTCATCACCCTCATGAGGAGAAATATCCTTCTTATATCTAAATCTACCTTCTCTTAGTTTAAATCTATTAACCTTTATCCTCCAATTACATGCTCTTAAGTCCCTCTCCAGCTGTATTGTATCTCCCTTAGATACCAAAAAGTGCTTTAAGTTCTCCCTGGAATATTTTCTTCTCCAGGATGAGCAACCCCAACTGTCTCAATGTGTCATCGTAGGAGAGGCATAGGAGAGGTGCTCCAGCCCTTTGAGCATCTTCATGGTCTTCTCCTCTGGACCCGTTCCAGCAGGTCCCTGTCTTTCCGTTAATGGAATCTTTAAAAAACCAACAACAAACAACACAGGGGTATTTATACTCTCATTTGTATAGAGGTAGCAAGCCATCACCACCCAAGTCAAGGTGTAGGCAGAGCAAGTGATGCCATCACAGCTACAGAGCACTTGGGATGGCAGCCAACAACCACCCATTGCCCTGTGGAGGTGACTAATGCAGTCTAAGTATGAAGAGGGTAAATTATAAAGTCTTGACAGATCAGTTTAACTATCAGCCAATAGAAAAAAAGTATGTATTTCATATGAGGCTCAAGGTTCAACTTGAAGCAGAAAAGACTTTTCTCCTCTAGAAACAGCTTCAAATAGAAGCCCTCTCTAGGCTTTTTGTGATGCATTTGGTCCTACTGTCACTGGCCAAGGTGTGCATTTAAAGAAGAGGATATGCCTTTTACTAGAGAGACCTCCAGACGTGTTGCCAAAGTGTAAACAGACCTGCACTATCCACTCCAGTAATCTTATTGATTTAATAGGGTCATTTATGATGTTTGGAAGGAGAAAAGAGAACAAAGAGAATTTATCTCCACTGAAATTCAATTCTTTAGTTGAAGAAATGCTTCCTGTGTGAAATAGATAGTGATTATGTCACTTCTTGCTGATGAGTGTTGGGGTACAACACAGAGGAGGAAGGGTGGAGAACCTACACAGTTTTCATCCCCAACTTATGCTCTGCTATGTTTAAAACAAGACAGAGTGGTATCAAGAAGCACAGAGTTGGATTTTTGCCAGGTTTACTTCTCCTTTGAATTGACTGCATAAGATTCAGAATACCTGGAAGAATTTAGAACATTTAGGGAAAATGTTCAATTTATGTAATTGTTATATACATGTGATTCTTTTTCCATTCTCAAAAGGACCACATTCAGTTCTACAAACATCATGGTGCTACACATTTATTTTTCACATGTAGGCAAAACTCATTCTAGGACCAACCAGTGTTGTGCTCCTGAATGGAAAAATGCACAGCTTGGCCCAGAGGACCTGTAACCCTGTACATGCACAGATATGTCACAACTGTATGTAGTATCTCCCGAGATAGCTTATCCACATTTATGAGGCATTTAACACCTACAACCCAACGGTCTGCACAGAGAGCTACTTCTGAACATTTGTTCTTACAATGGTTTGAGGATAAACACAAAAATCTGATACCTAGCACTTTGAAATACCTCGAAGTTCTAAAAAGAAGTGTCTTCTTTCAGTCATTGTGATCAGATTTATCTGTGAATCTTCCAGAGACTCTGGCCATGAGCAGGTATCTCATGACAATCGGAATCAGAGATAGTAAATTCAGTATAGAAGACTTGAGATTATCAGATCAAAGGATCAACAAGAACCCTACAGCTACCAGAGAGGTAATAATTTACACAGATATTGTACTCTGACACCCGAAAACCAGGGTCCGGTCAAGATATGAATCTAGATTTTAAGCCTTAAAAATCCTGAAGGTCTTCAGTAGTTCCTGACTGAGAGAAAAAAGCCAGGGCCTTGGAAGGATTGAAAGGAAGTAGCAGCTGGTCAAAGAGACACTGGTGTTTCTCAGCAATATCAATGGGAGTAAAGAGTTAAGTGGTTCTGAGTGGTTCATTTCTGTCGTAAAGTGGAATGAATATGAAATGCCAACTTAAAAAAAATGAAAAAAAGAAAATGGGAGAAAAAAAAAAGAGAGGGGGAGAAACAGAATAAAAATAGCAGTTAATACACACAGTGTTCCCTCAGAGTGTCTTCTTAAGGCCCTCAGGCATAGGTTCCCACAAATTCAATCTACACAGCTCCTCTAGGATAAAGGAATATATGAGCAATGAGTATAAAGAATATGGATTCCTGGGTTGTTGCGTGCTATCCTAAACCAAGTACTGACCAGATTTATTCATCCCCTATTTAGAGGTGCTGATTATGGATGAAGAAAGGGTAAAAGAACATGCAGGGAATGGGGGGAAAAATGCAAAGCATTAACATTTAAGGAGGCAAGTGGAGTAGAAGAAGGTATGGTATTACTCAGCTCCAGTCCTTTAGTCTATTCCACCTTACTGAAGAGCAAAGTTAAGCTTTTATCGTGAGTCAGAAGAGCTTTACATTTGCACAGGCAGCAGGAACACCCTGGACTTCAGGCAGTTCACCAGCACCCAAAAATATTCAGCTGTTCTGCTGCGTAGCTGCAAGGTCTCCTAGGAGCACTAAGTTAGGGAAAAACACGTGGCTTACTAAAGTGAGAAGATGAGGAAGGAAAAGTGCCACACCACCCGAGCTGCTCTAAGACTGGTGCCACAGGCAGCCTAGCCCCTGCCACTGGGATGTATCCTCAGCACTGTCTTTGCACTACTCATTAATTTTGGAAGACAAGATGAGCCAGGGCACAGAGACCTCCATCAGCCCAATACCTCAATTGCAAACTGGCAACTACTTATCAAATGAGATATTTCTACCATCCAGCTTCTTTGTAATCATTCTCTAATGGGATACCCACCACCTTCAGATGTCAGGAGGGACACAAGGTGGGCAGGAAAGAAAGGTTCATTACTATAGTTTCCTGCTAGCAGAAAGAAAATGAATAGTGCTAGCATGACTACCCATTAAATTTGTCAAAGAAAACGAAAATTGTGATCATACAACATAGGACTGTTAGAGGAGGGTAATCAGCATTATAGCTGTATTATTTAATTTCCAGGACTGTGTTGTCTTAGAACCATTTCACTTGGAAGGAATAGGAAGGCTCTACCCCTGCACCTAATGACTGTCACTGCAGGGTGAGGTACTGAGCATGATGAAACCCTTGAGTTATGTCTACTACTATAGCAGGAATACCAGACACATTTTTGCTATAAAGTGACACTATTATTCAGCAATAAGACCTGTCAGTCATTGTATGTGTTTCTGCATCTCTCCAGAACTCTTAGCAGGCACCACTGCTTACAGGTAGTAGCAGCCCTGCATTAACTTTTGAGAGAGAAGCAAAGAATTTAATTTCTATCAGTGGTGGAAAATGAGGCAAAGGTGTGGATTTGGATTTGGAGTGCCTCCGTGTCTGCTTCTCTTCAAACTTTCCAAGTATATATTTATTGATACTCCTCACAAAATAGTGTTATTTGCAAGATTAAGACTGGGATTTTATTAAAATTGTGGGGGTTTGAATTTCCCTTCACAAAAATAGGTGTTGAAGGACTCAAATTTCAGTAGTTTCAGAAGAAAAAAGCTGCTGCCCAGGTTGGTAGAGGTTTTTTAATGCCTACCAGCAGATGATCTTAAGATGGTTAACAGCCAACTTAACAAAACTGGAATCTGAATCATAGCAAAGGTTTTCTTCATAAATTGGTAAACTGAGAGTATTTAGAAAGTGAGGTATTTGTAATTCTTTGGTTTCTTTTGGTAATTTTTGGTGTATATCGGTGTATTTTAATCTAGACACCTCAAATAATCTTTGAATTTGCTGGGAAAGGTTCTTTGGAGAAAGCAGAATTGTTAATATAATATTTGTTTGCACTGTTCATGTAAGTTGAATGATAAAAGCTGATACAGACTGTGAGGTACACTGTTAAAGGCTGAAATAAACCCTATATCTTTGTTCTGAAATCAGTGAAGCCACCCTTCTGGTTTTTATTCTGTTTTGGCTATTTGGGCCAATTATTTACTTGCTTGAAGTATGACATGAATGGTAAAATAATAAGATTGCTCCTTCTGCAACATATACTTGGTTTATTCTAAATATTTGCCCTACAAGGTCCCAACAGTTATTACAGCTGTCAGTATTATTCCCATGCTACAAGTGTGGGAGAAAAAGCCGTAAACACAAAGAGGTGCAGGAGCTTGCTCAGTGTCATCCTATACACGTAGCAGACACATTCCCCTGCCCCAGGCAAGTCTCAGAGCCACCAGAACATGAGAAATATCACTGAACATTTAATTTGCTGTCTCTGAAATACACAGATTTGGGAAATAATTTATCTTTGATAATTTATTTATCTTAAAGTTCTGAACTTGAAGGCACTCAGAAAGCAAAATAATTATTTAATTATGTTTATGAAGTGATTTGTGGATTCAAAGGACACTGAACACAGCATGCAAACCAAGACCCACCTGTCAAACGAAGATCAAGTCAAGAGGAGTTCAAGCAAAGCCCATGTCTTAATTCTTATTACTTATGGATATGCAAATACATTTGTGTAGGCAGCAAAGGTATTGCCATAAACATGTGCTCAAATGACATTCACAGAGAACTCTTCTAGCTCAACCTTTTTTCCTTTCCCTACCCCCCTGGCAGGGATTCAACCTAAATGGTTCATGAATTGACTACCTTTGATGTGAATGGTAGACATTTCATCTCCTGCTCTACAAAGTCTGTCTGTTAATATTTATAGGGATTGAGGAATATTAAGTTATTTGAGAAGGAGCATGTATATATTCCCACAAATACACAGAAGGAATGGAAAGGAAGAGGTTGTCAAGATTTACAAAGACATCAGATAGTGAAGAGTCTTGTGAAGACATCACATGGTGAAGGAGCTAGTTATTTACAAAAGGAATTGAATTGTTTTAATGAACACATTCCATGAAAATTTAATATTGTCTTATGTGTGCGTCTTGAATTCCAGGCTCCTGAAAGAAGGTGATTTCATGTGAATCTCCACTTTCCTTGTTCATTCAACATTCTTGTTAAAAGCATTAGCCTAACAGCCACAAGGAAAAGTAGAGAGCTTTTAGATGGAGACCTTCAAAACTTTTGATTTATCCAAGGTTCTTGACTGTAGAAAGTTTTGCTTCATCTTCAGAAGTGCTGATACAAGGCTTCAGTGGAAGCCCTGACTGACACCATAAAGAAATCATAAAGCTCATCAGAGATCTGGGATTTCTTTCTCAGATGAGGCTCAGGTGAATGTAGCTTGCAGACAGCGGAGTGTAATTGTCAGGACTCCTTAGTCTGGCAGAGAGCAGAGGTTAGGCAACAGCAGCTCCACTTTCACTAAAGGAGGAAAGCTCTAGGCTTTGCGTTTTTCATCTCACCCTCAGCCCTTTTAGACTCCATGACATTATGGATATCAACACATTCCTTAAATTTCTCATCTGCTGCATGCTGGGGGTTTTGGTGTTGCTCTTCACCTTTCCATTTTACCACACTGTTCATACATGGGTGTTCATACATTTCCCTTTGGAGAGAAGATGTCATTCCACCTAATACCCTACCTGACACATTTTACTGTTTAATGCCCCATCATATCCTAGCTGGAGTAATTCGTGCTACAGCAGCTTAGAAGATCTTCGTATGTTTTCCCCAGCTAAATTACTGTTTCCCTTGCTCATCAACTTTGGTCTCAGCTCTCAGCTGTGCAGATGGGGATGAGGAAGAGCTGTATAATTAAACACTAAAGTGACAGCATGTATCTTTGTCACCTGGTGAGGTGTGCCATGGGCATGTGCCTGAGAGCACAGGATGTTCTCAGCAGCAGCTGCTGAGTACAAGGCTGAGCCTATCAGTACTACAGACTGCTTTGAAAGAGATTGGTAAACATTGAAATGATAGTAAAAGCAATTTGAGATGTGCAAGAGTAAAAAAAGTAATCCAACTGATGTGTTTAGTTCAATTCCCTGCCTTGCTGGCAGCTCCAGGTGCCTTCTTCTAAGTACTTGCTGGCTAGCGTGCCAATAACCTATCTGCACTCCAGGACAGTCAGAGTGATGAACTGAAAGGTTAAGATGAACTCAAGATCCATTAGGGAATATATGGAGGCTGAACCTTGTTTTCTTCACAACCTGTGGTGTATCTAATATCCAAGATAGGGTATAAGGTGGGAAAAGTGGGATTACAGGTACAGCACTGTGCTTTATTTCAAGAGACAGGTGGTCATATCAGCCCCTTCTCTAAACAAATATTCTGGGTAGGCATCTGGTTAGCTGTGGGAACTTCCTGAATCCTCACATGAATCAAAATCCCACTCAGAGCCAGTAGCTAATAGCTACTATAGCTGGTAGCTCAGGATAGTAATGAAGAACTAGAAGCTTCTCAGGTAGTGTAGGGACAATTACCAGTTACAGAACCTCCATCACCAAAGAGCCCCAATCCTCTGGAGGGACTAAGATGATTTCTGATAGTAACTCCATAATGCCTAGAAGGTCTGAAAGAATTTTAAATCACATGGGTTACTTGACCTTTTGCTCTCTAGGAGCTGGAAGCAGGCTAAAAAATGCAGTTGGCAATAACTCCACGGGAATCTGGCAGAAGTAATGATTTCATCTGCAGAGAGCTCTCATCCCACAAACATACCTATTTTGACACAATTTAGTTTTAGTTTTTGAATGATGTTGACCTGCAGACCTGCCAAAACTGCCTAAACCTCCAATTACAGTTAATAAGGAATAAACAAACAAGCAAATGGGTACATAGTGCAGGTGGATGTTTCTCCTGCTATAATGCAACTTTAAGTGAGAGCAAAATGCAGGGTGAGTCTATTTGTGCTGCCCTTGGGAGGAGAGAAATATTTACCTTTAGCTCTCTTGTGCATGCAACACTGGAAGTTTGCAAAAAGTTGCTTCTTTTCTTTCTTTTTTCTGTATAAAATGCCCCCAAGACCTTAAAACAGTTTTGCTACTTGCAAATTTGAAGCATTGATTATTTACCAGCAATTTGAACAAGACAGAAGTCATATATATTATAACCTAAGTATACAATGCTATATATAATATGTTTATAATAAAACATATATGTGTTTACAATAAAACAATATACCATTTCTAATGAAATTATATTGTATACTATATGTATAACGTATATATATAGAATATTAAAATAAAGACCCCAATGTCCTTTGCTTGGAAATATCTGAAACCTTTCCCAGCTGCCTACATACCTCCTAAGGGTCAGGGAGGAACAGTTATACTCTTCATGAGAAGTACCAGGTAGAAGAAAATAACAATATTATGTGTTTAAAGGCACTCTCCAGCTCAGCCCAAACTCTTCCCTCTGAATAGTCAGTAAAATTTCTCCAAGGAAAATAAATTCACCATTTCAAATCCCTTTCATCAGCCCACTCAGTGGAAAGCTGCGTTCTCAACCGCATCCTGCTCCGCTCTTTGTTTTTCCAGATTGTTTCCCCAAAAGAGCATCCTCACCACTCACTCTCCTCTCTGACAGGCTCCCAGGAGGACTGGGTGATCTTCCCCCTGTTGTTAGTGGTTCACCCCATCTGGAAGAAAAGCAGTTATCCTCAGCTGGGCCAAACCCAGTGGATCTTCCTGGGCCAGCTGTGATGGCTCTTACCAGCCAACATTGCATGACTTCCCAGCTGTAAGGTGATCTCTGCTCAGAAAGGGGAATAGTGTGAACTTTGAATGACAGACATGAGGCTAAAAGGAATGATCCCCAAGCAGTCATGTAAAAAACAAGAAGTCTTACTCGTACATCTGATCTCTAAGGATAATATTGTGCAATTGAAAGTCAGACAGGAAACAGTGCAGATTGTTGTTTCCATGTAGTCTTCTTCCAGATACAGGTAGAAAATATTTTATCTCATCTTTATCATGTGTCATCAGCCTTGTGGCAGTGCTACTTTCTGTTCTTACTTGGATGTTTCTGATTTGTTGAATGGATATTGTTTTTTACATTTGCCTTTTTTCGTTTCCATAATTAATTTGTTGCCACAGGCTAGATTGAATAGGTACAGGTTTTGGATGTTTGACACTTACTTTGACCCAGGAAATTGCCTGAAAATATGCACCACTTGAGTAGTCCCTCTATATGAGACCTAACATGGCTGTAGGCTATAGTGGAACAAAAAATTAATGCCCTTATTGATACCAAGGATATGCTTTTTCCAGTCAGTATTGATTAGTCTATCCTGGAAATCAGAGGATGACATGAATATGGATATTTCCTTCCTCCTATACAGATTAATGCAGAGATTTTTAGAAGTGATTGGAGATTTTGGTGGCAGGACATAAAGGCATGGATTTATTTTTCTTCTAATTGCAGAATAAGACACCAGACTCTGGAATACCATTTCCTTTGAATTCAGAAGACTGACGTAATGAATATCCAAAAAATGTAATCTACTAGCAATGCCAGAGCTGGACTCTCAAGTTCTTTATACCAATATTATTTGGTTTACTCTGCAGTTCACATTCATGAAGTCCATATTAATTGATTCTGTGTGGTTTGTTGAATGGGAAGATTTTATAATTCCATACCAGACAAGCAGCTCCCTCCTAAATGCATTTATAAAGTACTTTTATATGCAAACACGTATTTCTGCAGACAACAGCAAGAAAATGCCATAAAAATTAATCAGCTGCAGAGCTGGTTTAGGAGAGTGGTTCCCAGGCCAGAAGATGCCAGGACTAAATGAGAGCAAGACAAAGAGACATAGCTAGGTGGTAGGCTTGGCAGTGCTGGATTACTGGTTGGACAAAATGATGTTTTTTTTCCAGCCTAAATGATTCTACAATTCACACAATCAAGATTTATTCGTGACTGGATAATGCCCCTGGACATTTTCCACCTCTTTGACACTGTACCTTGAATCTTGTTCTAGTTGATCTCTTATTATCACTGCTTCATCACCGTCATCACCCCTGCCAACAGTGAAGAGCAGCTGGGTGGATTCAGCACTGATTTATAGCAGCTAAAGTTTTGCTCTAGGAATTTCAGACACACTGGCACCTTTCTATTGATCACACTTCAAACAAAGGCCCAGGAACTGAAGACAAATCTCTTCTGAGTCGTTGGAAACAGATTTTCTCACTTTTTCCAATCTCTCATCATAATGCTCTATTTTTCCTAATGTAGCTGTAACTGCATTGACTGATAAACTGATAGTTTTTATGTTTCCTTATGCTTTTGCACTAAAACACACTCCAAGTGTAATAATTTTTCTGGAGTTTCTTCCTTTTTTTTTTATGCTCTGGAGATAAGCAAGACAACTCACAGCATTTATTTTTTGTATAATTTTTCAATTCCAATTTGTCTGTGCACATTTTCAGTGTTACCAAGGTGAAGAAATACCACTGGCCTATGACATTTTGCATGCTTTTTCTAATCCTTACCATTTTTTGCTAAGGAGTATTCGTAGAGCAGTGATCAGCTGGATATCCTAGATGACCAATTCATTAATGCAGATGTATTTGGTTTCTCCCTGAATTTGTTAGGAATAGTTATTTTTGGAAATGAGACAGAGAAGATGTGTTGTAATTTCTGGTGTCTTTGTTTTAATAGATACAGCTGTGTGATACCTTTGTCAGTACAGTGGAAAAGAGAAAACGAATTAAGATTTCTGTGTTTGAGGTTTATTATTTGAACGATACAAAAAAAAAAGTAATTTGTTTTCATTTTTGAAACTTATAAAAAATAAAATGTGTCAGTTGGTCAGTGTCCAACCCTTTTTGTCTGTATTGCATGAGCCAGTTCTTCTCTCCTGTAGCAGCCTGGCATTGTAACTAGCAGTAGCATGTCTCTGTTGCTCAGGGACAAGACCAGAAGTGTGGGAGTAGATGCTGCTTTACATGTGAAGAATCACTTTCGGATAGGAAGAGTTCATCTTCATTGTACTGGAGTCACTGAATGGTGAATCCTTAATTTAAAAGCACAGGGACGAGAAGAAATGCCTGACAAGTGAGTTGCAGTATGTCAAGTGACACCTGAGCTCACGCTACCTGTGTTTTTGATGAGGAAATAACTATTTTGCCAAAATTATGCTTACAGCACTGTGTCAATTTTTTCCACACATTTTTTTTCCCTATTCTGTTTTGTGATCATTTATCTGTTCTGCTTGTGCTATTTTCTGTCTGATATCCAGGTTATCAATTATTTGGAAAGGAGACTGCCCATGCTGATCAACATTCAGCACAATAAGACCCAGTTTGACCTGTGAATTCTGTGTGCATCTTTACACACACCTGACCTTGAAGCCAGATGGGAAAAAGACATTAATAATTCAGCCATGGATGATATGTGCATTCTCAATTCATTAATGTACAGTTCTGGCTTCCCTTAAGACAACTTAAGACAGTAGAGAGCTGAAGTGTTGAAAAAATTCATCACAGATGTGAATTTTCCTGTGATGAGTGCTTCATAAGATCTCTGTACTAAGATCAAAGCTCCACTGCAGTCCAGTGCCTGTGCTTTATTACTACATATGGGGCCAGATCTAAACTTCTTCCAAAAAGGGACAATGAAAGTGCTAATCTGGGGGCATTTCCTCAGATGAAATTCCATAGAGAAACTTTTTTGACAAAAGATGTGATGTTTTCATTTGTGACTCTGCATTTACCAGTGAACAGGGGTTGTAGGAAAGTTGCTAAACCCCTTTGTTTATGTTGCTAATATGATGACTTTATTATTTTTTAATTTTAGAGGATAAATGCAGGAAAAAACAAAACCATTATTCTTTTCTGAGAAATACACATACAGTGTGACTGAGAGAGGTCCTTGAAAGCTTCAGAATGATATTAAGTGACACTAAAGCCAAGAGCCATTTTCTATGATTTAATATTAATTGCATGTTCTATAACTGCACACAATGCATCTTCTGTGCCATGGTTTACAGAGAGAATGAAACCCCTCTAGAATCAATCCTTCACAAAATGAAAAGCCCTTGTGACAAGGACTTTACCACTCTACAAAAATAGCTGTGAAATGTTACTGTATTTTGATTTTGACACTGTGAGCATATTTTTCTAGTACCAAGCAAAGCAAAAGACAAATTCCTCTAGAACAAATAATAAAATATTTTGCTTATGCATACATGGAAAGAGTCTTCAGTCCTGCAAGAAAAACTACAAGTTATCAGGAATTTCAAGGGTTATGCTACAAAGGGAAAATCTAAAAACTGCTTAGTAATCATTGACTCAATGTCTTGTGTGCACTTCAACATCTGTAAATTGAATAGAGGAATAGAATGGATGCTGATGTCTTGCCTTTATAGAAAAATATTGTTTTGATAATAAATTCTTTTCTAGTATGTGTTCAAAATTAAAACAGAATAGAACAGGATCTCCAAAAATACTTCATTCCTGTTAAAGGCTCAGAATCCCCAAAAAAGCTGCAAAATTTTTCAAGTGTAAGTTGCTTTGCAATGGATCCTCTTTAAAAGCATTGTGTTTGAAATTTTCACCCAAACATTACATATGAATTCGTTACACTTTTTTTTTTTGATGAACACCAATGGACTTTGTAAAGGAGCAAGAAGCAACTAAAAATATCTCTGTGATGTACTTACACTTATCCAAACTGATCTCAAATTAATCTTGAATTTTATACTCTGCAGAGTGGCAAAAGCAAGCTATAGAAAGAAATAACAGCTCCGGACCAGAAGCTTCTGTTACCTCAAATCTCACATTGCTAGATCTGTATTTAGGGAGGATGGGAGAGATCTATAGCCATTAAAAGCACATTAAATTATCCCATTAGGCTAAAGTGTAGAAACGTGACCTGTTACACTTCTATTTTTATTATGGCCATCCTTACGCCTCAGAGGTTGATGTGTGTGCTGCAGAAATACCAAGCTGCAAAGAACTATCACAAATAAAGGGGCTGATGAATTGCTGAGAAATCTCTTAATGACAGATTCTATACTGAATAGGGTTTGGGCTCCTATTTGAGTGTCAAAAGCATAGCTGAGCTACCTGAACAGTGGCTTTTTGGTGTGGATTACACGTGGCATTAGAAGTGCCCCAAAATCTCTGTATTAAAGGTGCTATTTTTGTATTCTGTTGATCAATAATCATGACTAGCAGTCTTCCCTCATGTGATTTATGAAAACAATTACAAGGGACTACGGTATAGCTACTGCCTCCTGCAAAGACGCAAAAGCACAAAAATGTGGCAACAGCTGTGTCTGGCAGGATCAATGCCATCCATCAGTCCTAATGTGAAAAGCAAGGGACTTTCTTGAAACTTTCAAGGCCACCCTTGTGCCCAGGTCCCGTTGCTAGTAATTGAAGAAAGGGTATTTGAATGTTTTACTTCGCATTGAAAATCTTTAGAAATAAGCACTCCGACCTTAGAAGACAGGCTGAACACCTAATTATACCATGGCAGTAAGTCTGAGAAACAGGTGTTATTCCATGTGGCTTTCCTTTCTAAAAAAAGACAGGTCACAGCTCTTTCATCCTCTTTACTTCTGAAACACTGCTTTCCAAGAATATAATATTAAAAGAAATTGCACTGAAAAACAAAACCTTCCCAAAGCTTTTAATCAATATAATGTATTCCCTCAGTGCTGTAACAGTATCTGTTAGGGTGGTTGTCTTGGTTTGAAAGACAGGTATTTGCTAAAGAAAGGCAAGAACCCCTTTTTCCTGAGATGGAGAATGCAACCCCCTTCTCTTCTAATTATTATAGTTGCAAATCAAAGGCTTTCAGGCAGAAGATACGGGGATAGGAATAACAGTTCTTTACTAATATATCTAACAAGGCAAACAGCAGAAACAACAACAGCTATAAAGACTGACAACAAAACAGAACAGTATAGCTCCGTTGGAGTCCCTCTGGCCACAGGCCCTCTCTCTCTGCGCTCAGTTCCCGGTGCTGTGCGGGCAGGGCAGGTCCCGTGCAGCTGAAGGGGGCTGGGTGATGGCGGCGGCGGCGGCCCAGGTGTGAGAGGGGGATGGAGGGGAGACTCCCTCCTCACGGTGTCAGTCGTGGTGCTCAGCAGAGTGCTTGGAGGTAGTAGGATGAAGCGGGAAGGCAGCAGAGCGATGTCCGACAGGAGGGAACGTGGCTCCCAGGGCTGGGATGGCAGGGAAGATGCTGGGTAGGAGCCCCGGCCGTCTTCCTTCCCACCCCACGAGCCAGCGAGAGAGCGAGAGCCAGAGCCCAGTCCCCTGTCCCACCTTTCCTTTTCCGGTCTCCCCTTATCCCCCACTCTGTAGCCGCTGGTCTAGGGTTGTTTTCTGCTGTTACTGAAGTACATTTATTTGTACTTCAGTAACATTTATACATTTATTTGGAAAAGTAAAAGCAGTTGAAGGCAGCTTCTGTTTCACTGGCAGCATAAGAACACCTAAAGGCTCCAAACAGAACTCATGGCCCTGGGTAGCTTTGACCCCCATCATTCCAAGTAGCATGGAAAATAATTTTTCTAGCTTGTGAACATTGCTGAGAGGACAAATACTTTTCCCTGTTCTGCATCAGGTAGTAATTGAGTTATTTGTCATTTCTATTTAAAGATGTTCTATTTTTTTCATTTTGAATGGACATAAACTTCCAGAAATTGATATTTTTACACATTTCTCTGCTATATTAAAGGCAAGGTCAGTACATGGAAATAAGTCCTCACAAAAATACTTTGCAGTCATGTCATAGATCAGACTGCTTTTTGATAAGTGAATCCGGCAGATTCCTGTAAGTGTCTCATCTTAATATGTTTTCTGCAGCCCCTAAATGCTATCTGATGTGTCCTTGATGTGACCTCCCCAGCTGTTCTACGAACTTTTAAATTAAAGCACAAATACTCAGAAAGCACCACTTGAACCTAATTTCAGCATCCCGAGAAATGTGTGCCCTGTCACATCAAGGAGAGCACTCCACAGCTGTCTTCTGGCAGAAAGCGGTGATGTCAGAGCCAGGAAAGAAAGCAGAGGCCAGGAAGATCCATGGTGTGGTCTACTCATCCCTGTGGATTGTAACCTGCCCTTAATTTCCACCATTAAAAATAAAGGAAAGGGAAAAAAATTACTTTATTGCACAGACACCTTTTTGATGGCATAGATGTGGGTTGCAGCGTGCACTTGCTGAAGAAGAAAGGCAAAAAAAAATTGTCTCCTCATGGTCTACCAGCTCCCTAGCAGAATTTGTGTGCTCTGCTGCTGTGCTTTGCTGGTTGGTAATTATCAGACTAAATACTCTTTTCTTATTTTTTTAGGTGTAGAGCACAACCAATCAAAAATCAAAAATTTCCAAGAAAAGTGACTTTTATGCATGTCTCAGTCCCTCTGCAGCTGAAAGAGGCTTTGCAATTTTTGAAGTCTTTTGTGCTTATGTTCCCATTCAATCAGACTGGGCATTTAGGAAAAAAGTGAATTTCTATCAAGGAAAAAAAAAAAGATTTCTGGTTTTGTTTGGGTTTTCAAAGGTCAAAAGCAAGTCCAAATTTTCCACTTGCCCTTTAAATTTTATTTATATTCCGTTCAGATAATAATTTGCAAAAAAATCCAACTAAACCAGATAGATTCAGACACGTTGTAAGGACCTCAGGTAGGACCCCATAAATGTGGGTGTGAATAAGTAAAAAAGATGAAGAGAAAATTCACCACCCCAAAATACAATGGGGAAATACTTTCTTGTCCTGACACCTTGCATGAGTCATATTAAGGATATACAGAGGTCTTTGTGCAGACTAGGAGCCCTTCCCAACCATGCGGCACATTGCAGTAACATGGGAGTTTATTTATTCCCAACTTCACTTTTAGTGACTTAACTTTAACTTCTTAATTTCTGTGGCCACACCAGCTTTGAGAGTCCCCCCTCATGGAAACACGTTCTGCTAATGAGTGTCTGAAGAGCAGGTGGGAAGAACAGATCTCTGGCTGTAACCTCACATTCAGCCCAATTCTAGATATTAGAATGAGTTCTTTGAGTGACAGGCTTTTATAAACACAGGGCACACTCAGTTCATGAAGAAATGAGGTTCACATATACCTTGGCTTGGGCCCTGGCCCCTCTCCAGTAGCAATGACCAAATACTGGTGCAGCAGCTCCAGGTGAAGGAAATCTCCCTGTCCCGCAGCTTATCTCAGTGAACAACTGCATCTGTACTCAGGGTGAATGCTTAACATGCACTTCCCTACCCTGGCATCCTGAAAACATAAATTCTGAAACTGCAGCATAAGCATTCTTCTGACTTCTGGTAATTGGTTTGATGGATACTAAGAGCTGGACAAGGAATATAGCCTGCACAATTTATTGCTATAGCTAATTATAGAGAGTGTACACGTGCAGCATGGTACAAAGAAAGAAAGTGCACACACGTATGAAGTATCCCTATATCCTTCTAATGAAAGCCCCAAACAAAATTTCCTGAGGTACTTCCAATCAAGATCTTAAAAAATGCAATCCAATCTTAACATAGTTAGTATCCTCACAAAGTAACCTTTTATGGCCAATTTAAAAGTATTTGGCTAGGCATCAGCACTTACATTTAAATACTCTGAACATTTTGAGCCTCGAATTCTGAAATCCTTTAAACCAGGTGGAAATTAACATTGCGATTGCTCACTGTAGGAAATAAGGAGACTTCATGAATGGCTTGGTAAAAACCAGTCAGCTTTAGTTATGTCAGTCAGAAATTATTTCTCTCTTGTGCTTCTCACTCAAGCACGAGATCTCTCTCTTTAGGTTACCAAGCCTGCCTTCCTCCACTGAAAATGATGAAAACCCAGTGATCAGCAAACACCCATTTCATCTGTCTGCATTTTTTGACCACAGCCTGCTCCTCAATTAGCTTTTAAATTGAACATTTGTTTCCCCAATACCAACAGTTCTACAACACGTAGAATTAGTCGAATTAATTAGTCAAATTAGCAACAGGCAAAATCATCATGCTAACATGTAAAAGCTATTTATGGGTCAGATCGAAAGCTCAATTAACTTAATTACTGACTTAGCATTTAATTCAGCATGCCTTGGTCCATGCCTGCATTTGGTTTGGGACCAGTTTCGCCTCTGGGATTTGGCCCTGGCTTGACAGCCACACAGAGGGAGGGTCCCAGCCCCTGGGGGATGTGTGCTGAGCCTTTCCAAAGGAGCTGCAAGACAGACTCCTCTGTGTATGCAGGTGAACCCGCAGTGGAAGATGTGTTTTGGAAGTCAGTCCATGCTGGGAAAGGGAGACAACCACTGCTGGTGGCTGAGAGTGGCTTCCCTGGCAAATTCTATTATTCTTATCAGGATGAACCGACTTTGGAAGCCCCTTCTACTGCAATGTATGCATTTTCTCTGCCACAGGACTGCTGGCCAGGGCAGGGTCATGTCTGAAACCCCCTGGGATATTGTCTGAATTCCTGCATATGCCCGAGCGAATCCTGCTGCTTTCAGCAGCCCTTGGTGTGGGACAGCAGTGATTGGATCATTGTTTGGGAAGCAGTACATTTACCACAGAATGGTGTGGGTTTAAAAGGACTTTAAAAGATCATCCAGTCCAATCCCTGTGGCAGGGGCACCTGCCACCTGACCACGTTGCTCAGAGCCTCATCTAACATGGCCTCAAACACTTCCAGGGATGGGGCAACCACAACTTCTCTGAGAAGCTGTGCCAGTGTCTCTCTACCCTCATAGTCAATATTTTGTTCCCAATATCCAGTCTAAATCCACCCTTTGTTGATTTGAAACTATTCCCCCTTATCCTGTCACTCCATGCACTTGTCTTTAATTGATTGCTGTTGTAGCAAAACTCAGTTCAGTCTCTTTGGACTTCAGAGGGACCTGAACTTTACAGCTTGCTACCCGTGTGGCTCACTGAGCTTTTGGAGCAACAAAAGGACACATGATCCCATTTTCAAACTGACATTCTTAGTATGGCTAAAACCAGGAAGAAATGGCTTGCAGTGCCTTGGATTCTCACCTGGATTTTGCAGAGCTGGGAAGATGGCTTGGCTGTGGCTTTGCTTTGTTACAGGTCTACCAGAGCTGCTGTGTGTATGCTCCAAGCATTGTGCTGTAAGGATAGAAAGCATTACAGGGAGCTGCCAGTCGGGGGGAGGAAGATTACAAATATGAGCAGCAAAACTTAGCTGCAGCTTGGGAAGAAAGAAGGGGATGTATACAGTTGCTCTAAACTAATGAATTCATCCACCATCTGCTTTCTCCTCCTTTCCAAACTATTAATCTGTGTCCCTTTTTAAGTTCTTTTTTCACTTTTCCATCCATCTGTCTGCCTGGATCAAGTCAGTTTTTTATGAAGATAGTTATTATTGTCAATATAGCAGTGCTTCAGCACATATTAATACCTGAAAAAGACTGAAGCAGAATGTAATGAAGGGTCATGGGATAAGGTGTTCAGGCAAGGATTAACACAGCGTGAAACTGGTTCTTGGAGGCAATACTCTGGGAAGAGTGAGGCTCCTGCACACATCTGCCATCAGCATCCTGGGGTCCAGAAAGCCCACACAGAGAAGTTCCTTCTGCTTCAGCTGTTGTGAATGCAAAAAGTTCTGCCACTCTTCCCGTAAGTCTCCTCCTTCATGGAAATTGGTTTGTTGCTCATAGCAGAGGAAAATGATGCTGTCCCTCCTCTTCAAACCTGGAATCAGATATTTTTCAGACTTGCAGATTAAGTTGTTAAAAAGATCTTGGCTTCAGCACATGCAAAGAAATGCTTAGTACAATTCCAGAAGAAAACTCACCCTTCAATAAGTGCCTGAACACTTCTGAAAATCAAGTGCCTAATTTCTGTTGGAGTCAAGTGAATCCAGATATGAAGTGCTCAAAATCTGCATCTCCCAGACTATTCTGGTCCCTGCTGTGCTGGGCATTGTGTGTGAGTGTTGTGTGTTGTGTGTCGTGGTCACATAACAAAATTCGGCCCCTGCCAGAAATTTCCTTCAACATCAAAGTTATCATCTAGCAGAATAATGGCAAATCTGGAGATGATGAGGAGGAAGTGTTGGGTGGCACAAACATAATGGGATGTGCCTCAATCTATCAGATCAGGCCTCTTGCACCCAAGATAATAAATATGCACTGCACGAGTTGATGCCAGAAGCTCATTAACATAAAAGAAAACATTTTGCTTGTTTGGGCAGTTGGAAGACCAGTTGTGAATCTTCTAATTTCTTTCCAGTCTGGAATTCTCCTGGTGTGAGTGAAAAAGTGGTGGGCCAAAGGTAGGGCAAGTTCAGGGTCCCTAACCATGGAGTCAGTCACCCTCTTTGCCAACTCCTTACACTGAAGGGTAAGACAGAATTTTCAAGCTACCTGCCTCCAACAGTGGGGGTCTTTGTAAACCTACTGCAATGGCAAAGTGGACTGCAGAAGCCACTGAAAACAAGGAGTGTTATAAATGCTTCATGGTCAGTTGCACAATGAACTAATAACTTGGGAAATTGTAGATGAACACAAATTTCTAGTCTGAGTCTATGAGAAGAGAAGAAAACAAAAATGTCATGAACAATTATAATGCCTGACTGGAACCATAGAAATTGTGAGAGTGAAAGAAAAGATGCTCCACCACTGTTTTCTTGTCTTTCCCCCACTACTGGTAAGCATTTCAGCCTCAGCCAGTGGAAATCAGCTGGGCGAGGTCAGCTGAAAACAAGTATGAGACTGGCTTTGCTTTTCAAGGAAATGTAATGGAAAGGGCCTGGAAAGTGGGCATATGAGGTCTTTTGGAAATGACTGTGCTCTTCTTTGTCCTGAGGTTGTTCACAGCATCACACATTACTCTGCTTTTGTCTGGAAGCAGGTTTCAAAATATATGATGGAATAATTGCTCTGTGGCAGAGAGCTTATTATAACACAACTCCATGCTGTACAGCTCAAGGACATACTAATGTTTTCTCATAGGTAAAAAAACTTGGAGCAGACTGGAGAAATTCTGGTGCCAGAGTGAAAAAAACATGGAAGAGTCTGGCAGTTCAGTACTAGCAACAGATTTGACAGCTGCCAAAGAAGGTAATAAAGTATATGTGAAGGATGCCCCATCCTGGGAAACATTCAAGGGTAGATTGGGTGGGGCTCTGAGCAGTCTGCTTTAGTGCAAGATGTGCCTGTCAAGGGCAGGGGGGTCAGATTAGATCACCTTTAATGGTCTCTTCCAAACCAAACCCTTCTGTGATGCTATGGTTCTACTTTCTGCATGGCTGAGGTATAAGCCCACCAAGAGGCTCTAAATCCTTGACCAACAGACCCCAGGGCTGGCGCTGCAGACAATACTGGAATCAGGAATCCTGCTGGAGCAAATGGGAAAATGGATAGCTGTAATGCATCCCAGTGGCTGCACGCGAGATCAAGGCTTGACATCTGCACAGAGCCGTTTTAAAGCAGTTTTAAAGATCTTTATTGATCTCCTGTGGCCTTTGCACCTTTCCATGCCCTTGCTTATCAAGGGTGGCACGGTCGTTTCAACTCCCCCATGCGCTCTCATTGAAAATCTGTGTCAATGGTTTTGGGTCACTGGTCTGATAAAGTGGGCCTCCAGCGCTGTGCTGTGAATTTCACTGGTGACACTTCGGCAGTTCAGGAGTGTTCGCTGTTCTTGGCAGATGGAGAACAGGTGCTTGAGGTGGGCATTGCTGAACTTGCTTCCTGCTGAAGGCAGCAAAAAGCTGCAGAGGCAATGGCTTCTCTAGATGCAGCACACACTCCTCGTGTGCTGCTGGGAGACAAATACATTTCTGTGATGTATTTGTGTAAGCTCAGACCTATAGCAAGTCTCAGCCTAGTAGAAAGGAACAGTCTGACTTACATGGTTTTTGCCTCAGCGCTATGCATTTTAGCACACATGCACAAAATTTGTGCAAGCAGCATTTTCTTCTGTACCTGCATTCATTTCCAGCTACAAAAAGCTTTCAGGTGATGCTGAGGTGAGGATATGCATTCCAGTAGGAAAGTAGCACAGAGACTCTGGACTGACTCAAAAACACATCAGAGATCTGTGGAAGGAATTTCTGAAACCCACTGGAGTTGGGGTCATCTTTCAAACATCTCCATTGACATGTGGGCTGAGAAGCATCAGGAGTTCACAAGTTTCCATGTACAGCACAGCCACCCTCCACAACAGCTGAAATATTCGCACACCACTTGTTGTTTCCATCCTCAAAGCTATTCCCGAGGGGCAGCTGCCAACAAAGCCAAAATTATGGAACAGTGGTGCATCACTTTTTCCCTCAGATGCCATCCCAAATCTTCTGAGAGCAGCATCATTTTGCATCACCTGTCTCTAAGCTGTTCAAGCTGGACTATCACTGGGAGAATGAAACAGTGGGACATACTCATATTTTTTTTCCAAACAGCATCCATGCATTTGTACCAAATGCTCAGCTAGCAGAACTTAGGTTTCTTCTTACTGAGGGTCATGGGACATGAGCCATTTTACAACATTCCCCACATTCATCTTCTATTTAGTAACTTGCACAATCCATTCTTTTCCAGTGCACTGATGAGGAGACGGTCCTCACAAAGCTCTCTACCCAGCTGCTTGCATGGAGTGCCTCTGTATTTACCTTGAAGAGCTTCATGTACCCTGCTGTAATTACCATTGTCCACACTACTTAAGGAGAATGCTGGGCCATTCTCCACTGATGGTCCCAGACATCTTGCAATACACTAGTTGAGACCTCTCTGTAGGCTTTGATATAAGTGTTCCCAAAGGGGCAAAATAATAAATCATGGAACAATGGAGTCACAGAATCCTAGAATCATAGCATGGAAGGAACCTTTAGAAGTCATCCAGATCCAACTTGCCTGCTGTGGGCAGGAACACCTTCAGTTAGATCAGGTTTCTCAGTTATACATTATGTTTTTTATCTCTCTTATAGAGCCAGCCATAAGTTTATACTAAAGAAAACAATTTATTCTTCAAAACAGCTTATGATGGCACTTACAGCAAAGCACTGGAAATTCTGTGACAAAGTGGTCTGAAGCAAAGTCAGGTCCAAAGAAGTAACTATGTTTACCAGTCAAATGACAACATTATGGCATAGACGGTACTGCAATTTTAAAGTAGCATCTTATCATAATATAATTTATAGAGGAAGCTTATCCTAGTTTTCAATTTAAAATTCAGGTTTGTCACACCTGCATCATGCTTTAGCGACCACAATTTATTTGAACAGCCCATGAAACTCCTAAACATGTGGAGTTTCTGTTACATTTATGTGCAAAAAATGGTGACTGGATGTTTTGGTTCAGAGTTTTCCAAAACTTAAGCCACATATTGTTCTTCAGCTGGATGAAATGACAGCAGGAGAAGGTCCTGGCGACAGAAAAAAGGATGTGTGTGCTGTCACTGCCACCAGCATAGGTCACAGGACAGATGTATGGAGGTTGCAAGGGCAACCCAAAAAAGTGATTTTTTTTCTAAGAGGAGCATCTAGGCTTCCTTTCTGTCTGACAAAAACCAATTAGGGTTTGCTCAAGCATTCACCCTGCTTTCCAGGCCAGTTTGTGCAGCTCACGATGAGTTTCAGTGATTGCAGGATTAGCAAGGGATCAGCAGACACATCTTTGCTGTGGTGAGAGGTAAAGGCACAGAGTGGACCAGAGGTGCTGACCAGGGCTCAACCCCCATAAACCAGTGTCCAGCTACTGCCCATATAGATAGGGCTGCTTTGCTCCAGAAGGAGGGATGTGGAGGATCTGAAAGCTTCCTCTGCTTCAGCTGCCAATTGTGTGAAAAGTTACTCCAGGGGGACTGAGCAGCTCCTTTTACTACGTTGATGCTGGCAGACCCTGGTTGAATCTACTTTGAATTTCAGTTGCTGCATTTATTTTCAAGAAATTGAAACTTTCGTATTTTGCCCAGAAAGAAAGATCAGAGTTCATCCATTTTATCTTTGCAGTGACTTGAACTATCCCTCACAGAGGGAGGCGAGACATATCAGCTATAATGGACGGTGAGCAAGAATGGCTGCTCCTTCTATCTGGAAAGAAAAAGTTTTTTAAGCATCATTGCAATCAGCATCCAAATAATTTTCAGGCCCTCTTTGTAACAACAATTTATTTTTAAAAATGGCAAAAAAAAAAAAATCCACTTATTTGTTATGTATTTAAAAGGAGAAAAAAAATTGTCAGGTGAGAAATCCAAATTCCAAGCACGGTAATTTTAAAAAGGACAGATCATCGGCTGTAAAGTCAAGGGCAGCCTCCTATAAATCTCACACACATCTGTGTTTGAAGCCTACCAGTTACCATGGTTACCATGACATTGCTAGTCTTATTTATAGCCCTGCGCTATATATATTGCTTTCCAGAAGGCATAAAAGGGAGAGCTCACTGTGAAGGAATCTGGGAACTGCACATTAAAATGGAGACGTAGGGGGAATAAAGCTAATTAAAGAGGGGCTGCCGGGGTTGGGTGTTGGCTTTTGCAATGCCAGCCCAGACACCGTGCTCATGTCACAGAGGCAGCGGCACAGAGGTGGCCCTGTAGCTCCTTCACCCCGTGCCCACTCCAAGGACACCCGTGGCATCCCTTGGCATCCCTGGGGCAGGATTCACAGCGCTGCTCGGTGTTCCCAAAGGGCAGAAGGGAGCTCGTGGGAGCTGATGGGCAATGCAGGTGGGAGAAGTGCTGGGGACAGGAGTGGCCGCCTCTGGTAACAGTGTCCCTCAGGGCTGTGCCGGGGACCGCAGCTGCACAGAGGATGGATGCACAAAGGGCGCGCTGCAGGCTGCTCTCTCCCAAAAGGATCTGCTTTGGCTTCTCTTTCTCTCTGAAGTATACTGTACCATGCATGTGAGGAGTCATATGTGTGGGCATGGATGTATATATATATATAGGGGGTGTGTGTGTGTGTATNCATGGAGAATGAAGGGTGGGAAGAAGGTAAGGAACAAAGGAAGGGATGAATTTTTAATAAATGCTTCCCCAGTTTTTAATCTAATGACGCTTCCAAGAATGAGGGTGATGCCTAGGTCACCTGCCAGCCCCAAGGGCAGTTTCAGCCACCCATGCGTAAATCAATAATAGAAATATAAAATGTAAAGAAAAGGTCTTGAAAAGGGTAAACAACAACTTTGGCATCTGCAATTAAAAAAAAAAAGTTTATTAAAAATAACAGACATGAGGGGCTTAAATAGTGTCTTCAATAGTGTCTTCTAAAAAAACCTTCAGGATCAATAATATTGGTGCAGCTGCAAGCAAAAAGTCTGATTTGAGGATTTGCTCAGTCTACAGCTGAGCGGAAACCTCTCTGGGAAGCAGCTGCAAAAGAGGTCAGATTACCTTACTTAGGGGCTTGCATCACTGTTTCAAGACCATCTCTTTAACAGTGAGTGTTTTGCTGATTAAAGACCTGCGGGAATGAATGGAAACCGATGCCCGTGGAAAAAAATTGACTAAAGCCTGACCTAAACAAGAAGGGAGAGGCATTCTGTGTCTCTGGCAATGACATTGAGATGTCCCTTCCAGTAATTGTGTGGACCTTAACTGGCATTGATCCTGACATTGAAATATTTTAAAGATACATTACTTACTTGTTTTTGAAAGCTCCATTACTAGTGCTATCTACTTAGCTGCTTTTAGAACTGTAAAGACAGGTAATCCAAAACTCTTAGACTGTTTTGACAGGGAAAGACAAAAAAGCAGACAAGTAAACCTCCTTGTGAACTGGCATTTAATAAAACAATCCCTGCTCTGTGGTGTGCTTGGGAATAATTTCCACTTCATTTCCAGTTCCCTTTTCCTCTTTGATGTCTGCAGGCTAAGATTGAATTGTATTCCTCATTATTAGGGGTACTGATAGGACCAGGTGGGGAGGAGTGGAAAAAAACCCTGAAAACAACCCAATGAAAAGATGAAGAAGAGAATAAACCAGAACTAGACCCTGTTCTTACTAATTTTAAAGGTATTTTTCACAAAACCAGAAAATTTTCCCTCATAAATCACATAATCCAGGAACTGGATGTGCCAATAAAATAATGTAGATGCATTGTGGCTGAGCTTCAGCATGAATTATGATGTCGTGGTTATGCCTCCACACAGGTTTTGCTCCTCAGCAGCTACTTACACCATGTCCATACAAAAGCAGATATTACAGTATCATTGCACCTTTCCTGTTGTCTGCAAATTACTAGATGGCCTAATGCCACTGTGAGCTTTTGGAGTACTGTTTTTTTTTCTTATTGATTAAACATAAATTATTGAGGAAAGTAGCTTAGGAAACTCCAAGGGAGCAGAGATGATGGTCTCTGTAACTAGAGGCTGTCTGTCACTGAATGTGATACTTCTGACCTAATAATTTGATACAATGCTTATAATTCGGGATACTTCTCTAGAAGTGTATCATTTGGAATCACAGAAGCATAGAATGGTTTGGGTTGGAGGGCTCTTTAAAGATCATTTGGTTCCAGCTACCACCACCATCCAGTGTCCCACCTTGGGGCCACCCACTAGATTAGGTTGCTCAGGGCCCCATCCAAACTATTTTAGGATTTTGTATTCAGGACTAAGGATCTACTTTCATTCAATGCCCTGCCAGTCACACTAGAGAGGGAGTGGGAGAATCCATGTACCAAAAGGAGAACAGATAAATCTTGAGGTGGCAGCACCAAGTACAGTTTTTACATTCAGTTTTACCTGTGCAAGAAAAGGGAGGAGGGGAAATCACTGAAGCTGGAATTCAAATGGCTTTACACCAGCCTAAGTTGATTTTATTTTTAATTTTTATTTTTACAGGTAAACCCTATGGGACGCAATATTCCAGTAGGGTTCTATGGGAAAGTGATTCCTCTAGCAACTATTCTAAAACATACTGACTTTTTGGTAATGAATAGTGTTTTGCTTCACATTTTTGAGTTGCACATATATGAGCCCTCCTAATCTCCACAATTCTGGTTATAAAAGAAAGTGGACTTTTAATGGAATCCTGGAGGATACAAGGTGCCACATTCTCAGCAATTCAGTCAGAAAATCTCTGACCCTAACCCTGGATAACATATTGCACTTGTCCTCCTGAGGCATAGGATTTCTTCCTTTCACCCTTGTGTAACCCTCTGACCTTTTAAACATGTCCACAAGAACATGCACATTGAAAAATTAGGTGCTGCTGGGCATGATCTGGGATGCTGTGTCAGCTTCAGCAGCTGGAGGCCATTAGCCACTATTGGCATTGTGTTTCCTTTCCACAGTCATCCTTTTTCACAGAATTTGGAGTAAACAGAAATGGGGATGCAGATGTTACCAGCTGTTTGCAGTGCCAGCACAGGCTGAGTGCTCCAGGCACTTCCTATGCTGTAGCTCAGACCTGGTTTTAATGTTGGAGGCAGAAAGACAGAGAACAGCTTAGGTATGTGGTCAATCATTTATTGGTTTATTGAATAGAATTTAGGGAGGGGTTGCTTTCCATAAAATTGGAAGTGTTAACTTAGGGCCTGAAGTGAAATCTCCTTAGATATTTGGGCTTGATGGAAAAAGGCTATTTAATAAAATTTGTGAATTCTACCTTCTAGAATGAACAGCAATATTTAGTGCCAGTACTATAAAGCTGCCTATAGTCTCCATTATTCAATGAAGACTTTATTATCAGACTGCTGAGATGTCTTTTAGTAGTCTGACTGATTTTAATCAGGAGTCAGAAGAGGCAGCTTTCAGATGCAAAAGATTAAATGCTAAAAAAAAGAGTATGCTGGACGTGCTCAAGTTTTATAGCACAGTAGCTATAGACTATTAAACCTATAACATACATGCCTTGCCATTCCATTGCTTTGGAGTCAGAAGAATTTTTGTATAGTGCTACATTCTTCTCAGTGTGCCAAGAAAGTAAACTTACCTTCCCATTACTCTTCGATAACTTCCCATCTATTCCTGCACATTGATCTCTCAGCTTACCTGGACAAGCTCTGTTTTGCAGGTTCAAAGGTTTCCACTCAGTCCTCAGAGTGTAGCACTCAGAATAATTCCACCAGAAAACAGATCCTGTTGTTCCCCAGTGAAACCCTTTAACAAAGCATTACATGGTGCAAACAGTGGACATCTGCCATGATGAACTCTGAGACTGAAAAAGGCAAGCGTGCACCATTTCAAACGCTCAGTGGTGTAGTGAAACGAGTAAATCTAAAATAAATGTTAAGATACTCAAACACTACTGTAAGCAGACAACAGCATGTGAAGCGAACCTGCATATAAATTTTATTTCTACATCTGAAGTTGTGTAAACCAGTGTAGATGACTCAAGAGAAGTACCAGAAAGTGCCAAAGAGCTGGAAGAAAATGAAACTTTTTTCTCTACTCTTGGAAGCTGCAGGAAATCCTTGAAATTAGAGTTCCAGGTCGCAGTGATTCTTCTTGTAGACTTTGATTTTTCTCTTGGAAGTGTTCCTCAGTTTGGTGCTTTACTTTTGCAATCACCCTTTTCACCAATGTCAACTCTTTAGCATTACGTACCCATTCAGAAGTATTTGGACTTTTACAGATTTTATAATCTTTGTCAGAACAAATGGAAGAGAATAATTTACTTATGCA